>JASDQU010688958.1:64581-75903 GCA_032191745.1 Picea mariana
GGTTTGTAGCTTAGGTACCAGTTCTATGAAATTTTTCTTGAATTGTTTTTTCTTTTCTGTTAAAGTAAGTTTTTGAGTCTTCAAGGGACTCTGGTTCTCAATACCAGTAGTCTATGCCAGTTTTTGATTGCTTGTTTTTTCATTTTTGAAGAATTGCAGAGGTACATGCGGCCTATATAAGGCCTGCATGCGTGTACACACACTCTGAACTTACATAGCTCGCGTGCACATGCTAGTTGTTGAATTGTCAACAATGTGCTTGTTGAGAAAATTTTTGTTTAAGGAGAGGCAGTCATCCTCTTCCTTATCAAGAGTTATACCTCTCAGGGATTTCCTTGATTTAATCTTGGTCTTTAACATAGCAGTCGACAACTTAGGTCTTCTCATAGAAATAACTTTCTTTTTTAGTAAAATTTTTTCCTAATATATATATATATATATATATTTCATAGGGTTTTTAGACAAGTGTGAGAGTCTGCTTTAATCAGTTTGTGTGTTATTATCAGTAACTCTTTGCGATCTGCGCTTAGGCTAGAAGTTTTCTTGGTCTTTACTTGTCGTCATTTTTCCTTTTTTCTTTGCGAGCATTAAATAAATAAATAAATAAACTCTTTTATTTCTTGGTTTGGTTAAGTAGTTGTTGGTTTGCATAAATAACCAAGAAAAGTTTTTCTTTCATAAGTTCTTGGTTGTTTACTTAGGAAAATAAGTAACCTATAGTCGAGAAAAATCATGTTTTGAGTTTGTTGTTCAAAGATCTTAGAAAAAAATTTAGTTTGAAAAGTTGATTAAAAATTTTGTCAAGAATAAGTTATTTTGTTTCCAGCTTTCTATTTATCTTTTATTTTGTATCTCAAAACATCATTAGTTTCACTTTCATAACCTTTGACTTAAGACAAGCTATAAAAAATTAACGATTAATTAAAATCAACTAGACTTTATGCTTGTAGGGTCCATCAACTAGTCTAGGCTAGAGCCTTGATTTAGGTTGGAGAGGAAACTCTTCAAGGTTGCAAAACATACATAAGAGTCTGTGCTAGGGAGTGTTAAAAGTCCAGTATCGTGAAAGTTATCTCGGAGCCCCCTCTAACACAGGGGATAAACACGAGGTCGCATGCAGAAAGGTAGCGGAGATAACCCCTCCAAAGCTGTACTACGCGTAGTGGGGAATGCATATAGAGGGATTGTTTTGGGATTCCATCGATTGCATTTGCCACAAAGCTTCATGGGTCTTGAATCCGTTCAAGGTCCTTAGTTGTCTTCCGGACCACTTTCTTTCGATACCCTTGATAGGTTTCGAGCTTGATACCCTGCTCATTGCGGTCCACCCGACTGTCGAATGTACCCGCCTGGTGACTGTTCACGCTCTGGAAACCTAGTTGCAATTATTTTAGGGACTTACAAAGGTGACTGCAGGGGTAGACCTCGGTACCTAGGACAGACATCGGGCCACACTTTGCAGAGTATACCTGGAGGGTGCTTCCGTATTCGAGTTTCACTTGCACCGGTAAGTTGCTCTAGTGTTGGTTGTTGTAATTGTTCTTCCAAATAGTTTAGTTATTGCTTGTATTATCTCGTAGGGACTTTTTCTAGTGTGTGTTGTTTTTGAACGAATAGAAATCCCTAGTGTGTCTTTGATATTCTTGCACAGTGGAGGATCAGAAGCTCCACCGGTCACGAAGGCTTCTTGGACTACCATCGGTTACACTGGAGCCACCCCTCCCATCGCTAAGGTGAAAGCTAGACCAACAAGGGTCTTTTGAAGCGACCAGGTCACAGGAAACTATGCTCGACCAACATCCGGAGGAACCAACCAATTCAGACCTTAGAGTGAAATCTCTTGGTCCATCCGAAACTCCAATCACTAATCTTTCGGCGCCCATCTGCTGGCGACGGAAGTCACTCCTGGATTGCAGCAGGAGCAGAGCCCGACGCCCATCAGTTTATGTCATGATTTTTTTATGAAAAGGGTGATCGAATGAAAGTTAACTCAAAACAATATTGTTCCAACTCTGAAACTAAGCCAAGCATGCATGGGCAAGTGAGGTCTTAGATAAACTTCAAACAATGAGTTGTAATAAGGGTGAGTAGGGGGGAAGACCTGTATAAGAAGAGTGCAAAGGTATGTTATAAACAACAGGTTTCTAACAGACTGTAGGAGAAAGCATTTAAACGTAAGATCTTCTTACATTCAAACACATAAAACCAGAGAATACAATAATGCAATAATAAATCCTTTATCATAACATAACTGCAATAATCCGTGCGAATCAATCGATCACAAACTCTTTCAGTATAAGATGAAAACTTAGATGGAGTGAGAAGGATTATCTGTCATAAAACAAGAAATATCACATACAGATGCATAACCAGGGAACTAGAATGGTTGTTAAAACTTTACAGTTGGGAGCTTCGCTCTACCATCGATACCTACAAAAATGGTGAAAACACCTACATATACTCGAAACAACAACGACATCAAAAAATGAGACGCTGCATTAAAAACATTGTGTCTGCATGCCCACTGACAATCTGCACATGCAGTCTCTGAATGATCATGCACCTATGGCAGACGCAATCGAACTCCTGACAGTCCTGTGGGTGAACCGACGTGCTTTTAATTCATCCCCGGACTTTCCCTTTATGGCAGAGATGATGTCTAACCACCACCAACTGCCGCAATAACTACTTCCTTGGGATTAGGAACGGTCCAGCCAACTCTGCACCTTTGGGACATGGAGGTCCCCTCATGGTGCCACCTGGATCAGCTGAACGCTCTATCTTTGGATGCTACTTCGCTGGACTGTTGCGAGGGACCCCTATGGAGGATGTGAAAAAGGGTATGATGGGAGCGATTGTGTCAACACGGTGGAGGCGATGGAGAGGAAATGGGAGTTGTGACATAAGCTGAGGAATTCCACATGGTCTAAAAAGGAAAGAGGAGGAAGGTGTGTGGAGTGCAGGGGTACAGGTGGACACGGAGTAAAAGGAATGATCATACAGGTGGACACGGAGTAAAAGGAATGATCATATAGGTGGAGGTGACTGGGGGTGAGAGGGACACATGGCAGGAGATGAGAGGGCGATGAGCTGAGGAGGGGCCATGCTATGATGTGAAGTGGAAGATAGGCAGCAGGGGAGAGGTGGCTTGGGAGGTGACATGGTGGGGGAAGGCCCCACATTGATTAAAAGCAGAGTGGCTGAGAAGGGTGGGATCGTCTGTGCACCGTTGATCAGGGCGCTTTGATCTTGACCGTTGGAAAGATGTGCGCCTGATTCCGGACCCCCCCCCCCCCTTTATTATCTTGTGCACCNTCTGATCATAGCCATCAGAGAGGTGCACGCTCGATTCCGGACCCCCCCCCCTCCGCTTAAAGGTAGAAAGGCAAGGGGGCTCTGGAATCAGATCCTGACCATAGATCTGGGCGCACGAATCCTCGCCACCCAGAGCTGCTTGTTGGCTAACCACAAGCACATTTGCGTCCCTAACTTAGGTAAGTGGGTTTTCATCCACTCCTTTGCATTTTTCTCTCCCTTTACAAGAAATGTCGCTAACATTAGGCTCCATGGGGAATAGAGTCGTCCCTGTGATTCTCTAAGAACTCATTACGCAGCTTCAGTGCCTTGCTTTTGGGCTATGGAGTCATTTATTAAGACGAAAATGGAAAACAATATTTACAAAACAGGGGAGTCGTCTTCGGCTCAGAAAAAACATTTTTTTAAGAAATGCCCATTAACTGGGCCATCAAAAACTTCTTTTCCTTCCAAATCCTGCAACCTATAAGTGTTGTTTGAAAATGCTCCAGAGATCTTGAAAGGCCCAAACCAGAGGGCATCAAACTTACTGTGCTTGCCCCTATCCTACCTGGGTGCATCCCATTTGAGCACCAGATCACCCAGCTCGAAATCTTTCTTTTCGCTCTTCCTATCAAAGGTTTGCTTGATCTTCTGCTCATGATGGTAGGCCCTGTCCATGACCTGTTCCCTGATCTATTGTACTTCCACCATCTGATGAATCCTTCTGACCATATGGTCAGGCTCTCCTTCTAGGTCCTGGAGAAATTTCGCCATAGATAAGCGAGTTGAGTAGGGAAAACAGCCTCTGTTCTATAAATAAGTTGGAAAGGTGAGATGCCCAAGGACTTTTTTGTTGTCACCTGGTCAGCCCATAGAGAAAATTTGAGCTTGGAATCCCAGGCCCTTTTATTATCTTCCAATAATTTTTTAATGAGCTTGATCAGACTTTTATTGGAAGACTCCACCAGTCCATTTCCTTGAGGATAATAGGGGGTAGAGTGGATTAGTGAAATCTCAAACTGTTCACAGAACTTGACCAGAGGCTCGGACCGAAAGGGGGGGGAATTATCAGTGACAATTTTGCTAGGACAGACAAATCTGGCTATGATATCCTCCAGGAAGCTGATAATCACTTTGTGAGAAGTACTCCTAGTGGGGGCAGCTTCTATCCACTTATTGAAATAGTCTATCGTAGTCAGGATCCACCTGTGTTGGCCACTTGAGGGAGGATGAATTTCTCCAACGAAGTCCAATCCCCACTGCTGAAAAGGTGTTGAAACTACTATAGGCTTTAATGGCAGTGATTTGAGTTGTTGTTTTCCTGAGAACTTTTAGCATTTGATGCAAGCTCTTATCTCTCTGTAGACATCAGCGAATAAAGTAGGCCAGTAATACCTAGCCCTGAGGATCTTATGAGCTGTGGTCTTCCAGAAATGATGCCCCCCGCAAAGGCCGTTATGGAAATCAAACATAACCTTCTGGGATTCTTGCGGGTCCAGGCATCTTAAAAATACCCCTAGAGGGTCTTTCCAGTACAAGGCTTGGTCAATGAGGCAATACCTGACTGCCTTGAGCTTTAAAGCTCTCACCTTACTTTTTCCCATTCCATCAAGAGGCTTCAATTCTTGTAGAAAGTACAAGATATCCTTGTACCAGGTGCATGTTGCTAGTGATAAGGAACCCTGAGAATTCTTGTTGGATAACTCAACTTGCTGATTTTCTGAACAAGCATTGATGAAGTTAATCCCCAAGGATTTGCAATTGGATTCAACCAGCAGCTTGGCTAAACCCTGCCCCTTTATCAACTTGGTGGTCTTAATCTCCAGATCAAACTCTAGGATCTTGGAAATCCATTTACCTCTTCTCCCATCTATGTCGGGTTGTACAAGGATGTTCTTCACTGAGGCTGAAGAAACATATGCAATTACCTTCGAGTGCAAGACATAGACTCTGAAAGCTTTGAGATCTCTCACTAAGGCATAGGCCTTTTTCTCCATGATTTCATACCTGATCTCTGCGTCTCTTAATGCCTTGCTGAAGAAAGCAATGGGTTTCTCTTGTCCTTCCTCATTTTCCTGCAACAAGACCGTTGCTACTGTATCGAAATAAGCGAAAGAGAAAATTTGGAAATCTTTGGAATAGTTAGGACTGATAAGCACAAGTGCCTCAGTCAATGCCCTTTTTATTTGGACAAAATATTCCCTGGGTTCAGTAGTCCATTTCACTTCATTTCCCTTCCTGATCATGGCTGTGATGTGTTTCACCAACTCAACAAAATTTGAGACGAATCTCCTCAGAAAATTAATCTTCCCCAAAAAGGCATGAACTTCCTTCTTAGATCTGGGAAGTGACAGGGTCTGAATTGCCTCTACCCTACTAGGATCAATTCTTACTCCCTCTGTTGATACTATATGGCCTAATAGCTTCCCCTCCTTTATAGCAAACAAATATTTCATGGGGTTTAAAGATAGGCCAAACCTTCGACACTTCAGGAAAACTTTCCTCAGGTGGTGGTAGTGCTCCATATCTGACCTAGAGAAGACTGTGATGTCATCTAGATAGATTACCACAAACTAGTCCTTTTCCCCGATGAAAGCAATGTCCATGGCTTGCTGAAAGGTTGCTCCTGCATTCATCAATCCAAAAGGCATTTTGGCATACATGAATGTGCCCCAAGGAGTGGTGAAGGTTGTTTTTTCTCTGTCCTCAGGCATGACTAATATTTGATTATAACTAGAAAAATCGTCAATCATGGATATCCTAGATGCACCAGTTACCCTCTGCAATATGTGTTCCATGTTGGGCAGGGGATAATTGTCTTTCCTTGTTCAGGTTCCTGAAATCAACACAGAGTCTGATTTCTCCACTTTTCTTCCTTACTGGGACCAAATTGGCCACCCACTCGGAATACCTCAAGGGGACAATGATTTGGGCATCTAGAAATTTCTTCACTTCTTTCTCCATGACAGGTAGCAACATGGGATTTATCTGTCTCAGCTTCTGCTTGAATGGCTTAGCCTCTTCTTTCAGTGGGATCTTGTGCTCAATGACAGATGTGTCATAAGTCTTGAGGTCTTCATAGGCCCATGCAAACACATCAGTGAATTCCTTTAATAACTCAGTATATTCTGCCCTATGTTCATTAGTCAGGCTACTTGACAATTTGACAAACTTAGGCTCCTCCTGAGTGCCAATGTTGCACTTAGCTGTGTCAGCATTTTCATTTGAAACACCACTCTTTACTGCCACATCATTTTTGTCGAACAATCTTTCTAAAGGTACTAGTCCCCTCAGAATGTCATTGCTAGGCAGTTGAATGATCTGGTGATTAACAATTTTATTCAAGAATACCTCAGAGGTGGAGTCACCTTCAATATCAAGATCCTGATCAATGTGTAATGCAGAAAACTCATCGATGGACTGAAGAAATTTTTCGATTTCAAGATCGTCCTCGAATACCTTCCAATGCTTCATATTGTCCGAGATGGATGGCATGTATCTTACTTCGACCTCACCATTAATCTTCGGTGGTAGAGGGATCCTGAAAAAACTGGCTGAGACTGCTAGGGAGTCAGCCGAGGTATTCTCTTCCCTTGGGACAAAAACAATGTTGAAAGAAGAGAAGAAATTATCAATTAGGTCCCATACCTTTTTCCTGTAACTTCTAAGACGAGGATGCTTGGCCTGATAAACATTCTTGACCTGTTGGATAATCAATTCTGCATCTCCGAACACTGCCATCTCCCTTATTCCCATTCCTTTTGAAGCCCTCATACCCAAAACGAGAGCTTCATATTCTGCCACATTGTTGGTGGTTTCAAATTCCAGTTTGTATGACAGGGATATAGTCTCTTGACAGGGCGATATGAGAATCACTCTAGCACCTATGCCTATACTGGAGGAAGCTTTGTCAAAGAACATCTTCCAAACAGAGGTGGTTGGAGGAGGTATCTCCTGATTAAGAATGGGCTGCTTTCTAATCTGTAAAGGGGCCTTGGGAGTTTCAGTGATCTGTAACAAACTAGACCCTCAATCAATGTCAAGTGAAAATATGGGGTGATTAGTGGGGTTTGCTTCATCCCTGACAATATAGGCTAGCTAGGCTTCTCTGTACAACCTCCTGTGTTCCCCTCCAAAGACTGGAATGGTGGCATATGTGAGATCCATCTGTAATGTTCCTCCAAGTATTTTAATCCAAGACTTTGACAACAACATGCCAAACTTGGGGGGAACGTCAGCTACCACAATATCCATGACCACACTCTTCATGGGCAGATGAAACAAAGAAACCACCAGGTCTTTAATGACTCCCAGACACTGCACTCTTCTTGAATCAAAAGAGTAAAAATCATGATATGCCTTTGTTACTTCCAGTCCCGGCTCTTCCATGACTATTTTGGGCATAAGGTTATGGGAAGATCCTGAATCCATGAGGCAATTATGCAAGACTTTATAATGTATGTTCAGGGAGGTGTATAAGGGAGGGGATGAATCATCTCTTTATTCTACCATGGGACCTAGGATGACTGATGGTTTCTCATCTTGAACGTTCACTGAGTCAGAGGGAGGCTGGGGGGACTCAAATTGTAGCAGCTTGGAGAGGGACCTTTTGAAGTCTTCATTTTTAACTAGCTCAGAGAGGGGGACAGGAATTCTGATCTTTTGAATTTCATGCTCAAAATTAAAGGAGGAAATAGGCTTAGGAGCTTCCCTTACCTCAGAGACAGGTTCTTTGACTGCCGGTGAAGCATTTTGAGCTTTCTTTTCTTTAGTAGTGGTTGTTGCAGACTTAGTAGGCCTTTCTGTTATGAGGGGCTGGTCTTGGCTGTCAAAGTCTCCTTCTTTCTTTATTGACCTGAGATTGTATCTATTAGAGGTGTGACCGGCCCTTTCTCCCTTACCTAACTCATGGATTTGAATGTTCATCAGGGATTTTTCATATGTAGACTGAGTCAAATGGGGAAAAGGAGGAGCTTCTTCAACACAATGAATTTCGGGGTCGAAATCGTCCATCTCCTCCCTTGCTTCATGAGTAACCAGGTTATTTTGGAGAGGGGTTTGAATCCTTTTATATTCTCTGTCTTTTCCCCTTTGTTCCCTTGGGAAGGCCTGTGGCCCATTGTTATTAGGTCTCCTGAAACCTCTATCATTAGCATTCTGGGGATTTATGTACATAGGCTTCCCTTCTAACTCCCGCCTTTCCATCCTGGCAGAGAGTGATTTTAGTACTCTAGTTGTCTCGTCTATCTGATGAGGCATGGGAGAGGAACTGGATGGGGAGGCTTTAGGTCTTTTCTTGGATATGTTTCTATCAGCAGCGTTCCTAAGTCGGTCAATAGCCAATATGTTAGATTCTACCTCCACGGCTGCATCCTGCATGTGGGCCAGGGTAGTGGCTCTTCTCTCTCTCAGCAGTAGGCAGAAATCAGGATCAAAAGTGCTAGCATAAGTGATCTTAGCCAAGGCTTCTGAGGGCTTTATCTCAGCAGGGATTTTATTATACATTTTATTAAATCTCTTAGAGAAGTCAGAGACAGACTCTCCTTCTTTTCTCTTCAAAGACCCAAACTCTGTCATGTTATACATGAAGTCTTTTTTATCTCCCCACTATCTCAAAAAGGCGTTATCCAAAGCCTCAATCCCATCAATAGATCCAGGAGGCAGGGCCTTGAACCATTTTCTAGCCTCTCCTTGGAGGATATGGACAAAAATCCTCATCCATACGTTTGCATGCATGATGACATTATCATCTGTGAAACTGTAAAAGGCTTCTAGGTGTTCATCTGCAGTTATGTCCCCCTCACTCGTAAACTTGGGCAGCTGCTTGAGGTAACCGTCTGCTGGGAGGGCATTGAGAGGCTAAGGTAGCACGAGGGGAGCATATCTAGCAGCTATAATAGCCTCCATTCTGGTCATAGGGGGATTTACTCCTGCCATGGGGATATTAGGTGGAAGAGAACTTGGAGGAGAAGGAGTGTGAACAGGGGATATCAGAAAAGAGCTTCCTGAAGGAAAGGGAGACAATGGGGAAAATAGAGAGAGAGCTAAGGGACCTAAATGTGCAGATGCTTCTCTCTGTGCAGTAATAGTCACAAAAGGAGGGGTGGTGAAACCTTCTGAGGCCCGGGGTCTGTGCTGAGGCACAACTTTGAGGGAGGGGGGAGTGACAAGGATCTCTCCTTCTGATGCTAGGCCAGGAGGATAAAACTCAGCAGGAACGCTCCCGAAATTCAGAAAACGGGAAACCTCAGAAAAAGGCTGGCTAGGAAGTTGAGAATAAGAAAATGGAGTTTTTATGGAAGGAGGTGGGGAAATACCTGGTTCAGCGGTGAAGATTTCTCCTTCTGAGGGCTTCCCTTTTATGATAATCACCTCTGGATCTTCTTCAGGCATGGCCAAAGGTAGCTGTGGATGGGATCGCGTGTGTCTACCGCTGGAAGCCACAACTAACCCAACAGGTTTTTCGCAGTGGAGTCATCACAATGGAGTCGCCAGGTGCACAGTAGCAATCTTCAAGGGCTCTGATGCTTGATGCACCTTCAGAATCAGAATCTCAATGTCGTTCAATCCCAGGAAAGATTTTCAACTTCGTCCCCGGCAACGGCACCAGAAATGTTGGCGACGGAATTCACTCCTAGATTGCAGCAGGAGCAGAGCCCGACGCCCCATCAGTTTATGTCATGATTTGTTTATGAAAAGGGTGATCAAATGGAAGTTAACTCAAAACAATATTGTTCCAACTCTGAAACTAGGCCAAGCATGCATGGGCAAGTGAGGTCTTAGATAAACTTCAAACAGTGAGTTGTAATAAGAGTGAGTAGGGGAGAAGACCTGTATAAGAAGAGTGTGAAGGTCTGTTATAAACAATAGGTTTCTAACAGACTGTAGGAGAAATCATTTAAACGTAAGATCTTCTTAAATTCAAACACAGAAAACCAGAGAATACAATAATGCAACAATAAATCCTTTATCATAACATAACTGCAATAATTCGTGCGAATCATTCGATCAAGAACTCTCTTAGTATAGGATGAAAACTTAGATGGAGTGAGAAGGACTATCTGTCATAAAACAAGAAATCTCACATACAGATGCATAACCAAGGAACTAGAATGGTTGTTAAAACTTTACAGTTGGGAGCTTCGCTCTACCATCGATACCTACAAAAATGGCGAAAACACCTACATATACTTGAAACAACAACGGTATCAAAAAATGAGACGCTGCATTAAAAACATTGCGTCTACATGCCCACTGACAATCTGCACATGCAGTCTTTGAATGATCGTGCACCTATGGCAGACGCAATCGAACTCCTAACAGTCCTGTGGGTGAACCGACATGCTTTTAATTCGTCCCTGGACTTTCCCTTTATGGCGGAGACGATGTCTAACCACCACCAACTGCCGCAATAACTACTTCCTTGGGATTAGGAATGGTCCATCCAACTCTGCACCTTTGGGACATGGAGGTCCCCTCATGGTGCCACCTGGATCAGTTGAACGGTCTCTCTTTGGATGCTACTTCGTTGGACTGCTGCGAGGGACCCCTATGGCGGATGTGAAAAAGGGTATGATGGGAGCGATGGTGTCAACACAGTGGAGGTGATGGAGAGGAAACGGGAGCTGTGACATAAGTTGAGGAATGCCACGTGGTCTAAAAAGGAAAGAGGAGGAAGGTGTGTGGAGTGCAGGGGTACAGGTGGACATGGAGTAAAAGGAATGATCATACAGGTGGAGGTGACTGGGGGTGAGAGGGACACATGGCAGGAGATGAGAGGGCGATGAGCTGAGGAGGGGCCATGCTATGAGGTGAAGTGGAAGATAGGCAGTAGGGAGAGGCGGCTCGAGAGGTGAGATGGTGGGGGAAGGCCCTACATCAATTAAAAGCAGAGCGGCTGAGAAGGGTGGGATCGTCTGTGCGTCGTTGATCTGGGCACTTTGATCTCGGTCATTGGGAAGATGTGCTCCTAATTCCGGACCCCCCCCTCCCCCTTATTAAAGGTAGAAAGGCAATGGGGGTCCA
>JASDQU010688959.1:0-20801 GCA_032191745.1 Picea mariana
TTTTGGATGCCGCTGGCTCCTATATGTATATTGTATTGTAAACAATGTAACACAAGTGTATCAATATAATATATGCTGGTTTTCCCGGTTTGGGTTTCCAGGTGAAAAATCTCTGTGTAATGTTTGTATTTGCCATTGCATATTTTCTGTTCTTTTCTGAATATCAGTTTGCAGTAGATATTGTACAAGGTTAAATTTACAATACTCATCAGACATAGTAACCTATCTGCTATTGGCACATATAGTGCATCAACTCTATTGATTACGAATCCCAGATTGACATTTAAATGAGTGTAAGATATATATATTGAACACATTTGTACACCAACATTTTGGCATCGTTGTCGGGGACTTGTAAACGGTAATAGGTAGTATTTGAATCAGATTGCTTTCATGGTTTTGGATTGGTTTTTATGGATGACCTAAAGGCAGAGAGAAAATGGTAGGATGTGCGGGAAGAGCCCACACATCCACTTTGGTGGGGTTGCTCCAAAGTTAGGTTGTCCTCTCTTTTTTTGATGCAAGTGTGTTTTTATTTCTGCAAATTTAGTTTTATTTATGATAAGCTAACTTGTGTTAACAGATAACCAGATGATAGCAGGGTCCCAATAACACAAGGAGTTCAAGTTTGGTGTTTTTTGTTTTTGCAAATAGTTTTAAAATTTAGATCTTTAATGATAAATCATGTTTGGGGTGCTGTAAGAACCCCCCAAGTACTAATCTATGTTGCGAGACAGAGATCGTCAACCAGCTAGCATAATTCAAGGATGATCATGAGATTGAAGAATGTTCCTCTAAGAACTTTCTCACATTCTAGTAGAAGCTGGGATATCTGCCTCTCAGGAAGAGCATATCTTGATAGTGGCCAAGAATTTAGTTGTCTCTCCATAAGAAGATTTAGAAGTCCCTTTGGATTCCTATTGTCAATTTGTTGAGGAGACTCAAGAATCATGGATAGAATGCAATGGAGAGAAACCATTAGAACCTGATATTGAGTATTTCTTAGCATGCCTCTCAGCAGATCCTGTATGTACCTCAAAGACCAATCATCTTGAAGAAAATGCTCTACGTGGAATGGAAAAGGAGGACATGTTGTGTGACCTAACAAAGAAGGGAAACGAGAATATCTTGATCCTATTGAAATATGGTTCCAATTAGTTGTCAGGTCACACTACTATGTTACTTTTCATTATTGTTTGATCTCATCATTAAAGCAGTTGGTCCTTCATACTCTGGTATGCATTAAAATTTATCTTTTAAACCCGAGTATGGATATATTTCTAACCCTGTTACACACATGGCTTCACTAGAAATTTTCCTATACTTGAAAAAAGGCTTGTTCTTTTCTCAAGTAGGGTAGGACAATGAATAAATAGCTGCATATAGTTAGTGGTTCAGTTTAAAATACAGTGCAACAATTCTTTTATGTTTTTCGAATAAGATAGTTGACAAGAAAGCTGGTTGGAAAGAAGGAGGTCATTGTTCCCATGCCCGATCTTTGTTCTTATAGCAGGTTTCTTGCTAACAAACATCTCAAAGGCAGCAGCATGATTTTTTTTTGGTACCGGGACTGCATACAAGCAATATATCAATAGTTTCCTAGCAGCTCTGATCCATTCTTCAAATCCAATCATGCACACTCAGATTTTCCGAATGGTCTTCAAAGCTCAAGTTCCTGCAAAAATAACTCAGAATGTAGATATGTAAGTATCAACTCCAAGGGTGACTTGAGGTAAGCATTTTTCTAATCCTTCTGATTTATTGAAAATGAAGGAAATTTATCATAAAGACAACATTTCAAGCTTGTTATTCTACCACTTGTCCTTGCCTCTTATTTTTGTAATCCGACTAATACCCACTTATAACCCCACATGTGTCCCTTTTGTTTTTAAATTTGCTTCCATAAAACCCTTCACCATTCTATCTTTTGCTCAAATGATGGTTGTGAAGTGTTGAAAAAATGCACCCTTCTCTCTACTATGAAAACTTGTAAGTTGTGTGTGAAGGGCTATAGGGGAAAGATCAACAATAGAGCAGGCATGTTAATCTTCCAGGCTCAAAGGAAATTGTTCAGTATGCATATATGGGATCAATTGTCCTGTCCATTTTGCAGATAATAATGAAAATCCTAGAGAAAATGACATACTTTTGGAACATCATATAGTGCAGTTACAGACTATTGATTTGCAGCAGCAATACATACATTTTGGGATCCCACTTGCAACCTCATAAATCCAATTTTTGTAATATTGTCATCAACCATGAATTGGAAACAGAGTTGCCAAGATTGGTGTTTCTCAAATGTTGGAACTATTCAGTAAATTCCTTTATGTGTGCCTATGTGATTTTGGATATCATCTTGAGATATGGTAAGAGCACTTGCACAGCGTCCCATACACTATTTCTAGAACCCCGAACATTGGATGATGAATTTCGAGAAGAAGGTCTTGATAGAGAGCTACAAGAAGTACAAGATGAGCTCCAAGAAGATATGTGAGTGTAGGAGAAGTTATGACCCTTGTTGTTATTGTGGAGGAATTTAAGTTGAAATTTCATTCAATGTTTTCTTTTGAATGATTGCTATTACTATTCACTTGTTGCATTTGGTTTGATCAATTGTTGAATGTATGTTGAGGATCAACAACATGTATTTGTAGTGATCTTCTAAATATCATTGATGGATTTGTTGTTGAATCTCTTCAAGATCACTACATGGAAAATAGAAGACTTGAAATCATGATTCGATCTAGGAACAACAGTGCACATGTTAGCCAATATTGGTAGGAACCATGGAGTAAGGTCTTCAAGCTGCATTCCATCATTCAAGTCAATTTGTAGGGGCATAGGCAATGGAAAAATTACTAAAATTCTTCCCTTATGAAGAACTAACACCAAGTACTTATCAAGCATATCCATATCCTCAATTGGGACATTTCCATCTACTTGGACCACACTCTGCCATTTATTTGAGGCTATATTCCCAACACTACATCAAGCCAATTGATTAGGGCCATTGGTTAGAATGTAAAAGAAACCATAATGATGTTCCATAAACTATTGCACACCAGAATCCCTTTCTCGTATCCTTTGTAGCCCAGCTCTCATATTAGCTTAATGCATCAAATAGACCTCTGATGATATTCTTGAATTCCAACACATACCCACATGAACATAACCAAGTTGTTCTGCAATCTCATTCCAGTCAAGAAAAAATTCCTCCATGTAACAACTCCTAAATAATGGAATGATGCGACTAAACCAGGGTGTCTTTCCATTCTCCAACATATAACTGGATATTCCTTTCCTTCAAGAATGCATTGGTAATATAACCAGGTACCCCAATGCTCTGGGGGAGTTGAGACCTCTAGAGTCATTATGGACTGCATCTCGTCCTGCAATTGCTATTGTAGTTCTATGGTGTCTGCCATGAAAGATTCAATGTAACTATTTTCGCCTCGAAAATGGCGAGTGAGAGCAGGGTCTTGGAGGTTGGACATCCATTGATAAGGATCGTACCATGTCCTCCCATGTACAGAGATGGAAATTGGGGTCTTCCTGGTCATTGGAGATTTGAGGACATTAGAGTCTTGGTGAACAAATGGTGTTGATTTTTTTTAATTTTGCACAAAGGCAATGGAAATGGACATGATGGGGTTGAGAAGAAAGGATATTGAGAGTGGTGGATCAAACGCCTTTGAAATTTTCTAATTCTCATGTGCAATGTTTCATTTTGGATTCATCATCATATTTAGGGATCATTTTGAGTGATTGCAGTAGTATGGTGTCACTGTGGGTTTAAATTTTGTTTACTTTGGGAATTTTCTTTTCAAAATCTCTGTCTTTATTTTATAGACTTGGAAGATAATTTTGATTCAGAGAATGAAACCATCCATATAAATGGTTATACATGCATTATCATTGTTGGCTTCAAGGATCATGTGCGTCTTGGTGTCAAAGAAGTTGTTGAAGTCTGTAGAATGGTAGGTATTATAGTAAGAATGGTTGTTGGCGACAATATTAACATAGCAAGAGCAATTGCAACAGAATGTGGCATTTTTTACATATGGGTTTGATTGTCATTATTGTTGATGTAGCAGCCTCTACCTCTTTAATGGATGGTCTTGATTGGCAAGTTGTTAAATATATTGCGGCATCCATGAAGTGGCTGAAGGAAAATGATTGGAGTAACAGTTTTTTTTTTTTTTGCAAGGGTGGTGCTTTATCTATTGCAAATGACGTGTTGTTTCCAGAAGTCGATAGTGTTGTTGCATTATATGGTGTTACTTCTCCACAACTTGCAAGTCCATCATCAGCAAAAGCACCTGTGCATGCTCATTTTGGAGAACTTCATGACTTTGTTGCATTTTCAAATGTGACAGCAGCTAAATCTTTGGAGAATTTGAAGGTACATGCATGTATATTTGATTTTTGAAAATGCATATGACTTGAATATTACAACTTTCGAGAAGACCACACAATTGGAAATATCATTCACATGCAAATGAGCTCGTTTCCAGCTACAAATTGCCACATCTGTTATACAAGCCAGTCTTCCCCAATGCACGCTTATAACTTGACAATTGATGATATGGATTAATCATTTGAAAAATATCTTTTGAGGATGAATTGGTGCGCTTTCAATCAGAAAATCAATAGGATTCTCAATGTCTTCAATCTTTCCTACAAGTCGAGCCTTCAAAGGTTGAAGGATCAGCTCATTTTGAGAAAAATCTTAGGCTGGATATTTTGAATTCTATGGAAATCATGATGAAAATGGAAGATGGATTTGCTATGGACAATCCCGATGATCAAAACCCTCTGAGCAGATTTTTTAGTGTCTCGCATTGTTTGCATGAGGCCATGTAAAACATCAAGCATGGGGGAGTGGTTGTTGAGACAGTAGTAGTTAGGATTATTATTTTTGTAATAAAAAGGAAGTGCCAGCAGGAGCAGTGATCAGCCTGGTCCCAAAAGAAGAGGCTTCTAAAATCTCAACATATGGTCATCCAATTACAGCATACCCTCTTCTCACAGAGCTTGGAGCCCAGTCACCAAATTATTTTTCATTATTCTGATGCAAACCCAAAGTTCCTACATCTAGTGTTGTTATTTGTTCCATCTACATGGTTTTCCAGTTGAATCAGATAATGGTTCCTCTTCCGGAACACCAGAGAACACTAGCTACTTCTACAAGGTGCAGTCTACAAAAGTTTCAAAATCACAACCCTGTGTCCATATGGTACTCAGGTGATCTTGTACTGGTAATAAGGTGATGGTAGCTCTAATCATGTATTCAATTTTTGTTGCTCGATTTAAATTGTTCAAGCAATAGGACATATAAACTCAACAATTTGTTTTCGTTTTACAAAGGAATTAGACTAATTATGCAGTAAACATATGATTACTCTCAATTATTGCACACTCCCTACCATGAATTTATGCAAGCCCTTGTATACATCTCCTCGGATGGAAATCATTCATCATGTCACTTTGTTTCTGCCCTCTGCTATGTTCCAGTACTGCCATGTTCCATTATTATCCTATTCCGGTAGTATCTATTACGGTACTGCAGAAACATGTTTTGATACCAGTTACCAATCTGGTATTGATGCCAAGGTGATATGATCTTTGTCCTGTGCTTAACATCATTTTCACTTCAGGTAATTAGAGGTATGGGCTAATCTCTTCATGTTCTTTCTATCAAGGATCATCTAAGTCCTGTGTTGAATTGTTTTTACTCTCAAGTACATCTTCCTCCTACATTTCTACACTCAACCTTGAATGAATCATCCTTGCTTTCCTTTAAGAAGATATTTCCACATTTAGCTTGATATGATAATGGGTGCACTTGTCTTATTACCTCATCATTTTGAAAAAGTGATTGCGAATTGACATATCCATTGAAAAGTGGTGACACCATTATGTATAATACTAACCTAGTTGATTCAACGAGTTCTTATCCAAGTTTATCTTTACAAGTTTCTCTTGGAGGTATTGATGAAAACCTCATGTGGTACTGCCCTTACAAAACCTTAATGAACTTTCATGAGAACCCTAATAGGATTAACTAGAGGGACCTCTTAGTCATTATCTGAGATGTTCCATTATACATTGAATAGCTGAGATTTAAGTTGAATGTGGATGATGTCACCCTTGGGATAATTGCAAACAATTAATTATGTGCCTAATAACTCTAAAACA
Organism: Picea mariana; assembly: GCA_032191745.1. Classification (NCBI taxonomy): domain Eukaryota; kingdom Viridiplantae; phylum Streptophyta; class Pinopsida; order Pinales; family Pinaceae; genus Picea; species Picea mariana. Next base: position 6,202 of record JASDQU010688959.1, read on the forward strand.
CTCTCGTACCACCTGCCTTCCTTATACTCTAAAACTATCAATGAGCAGTATACATAATTCTAAATCTTTTGAGTAATTTAATAAAAAGGAAGTATCAGGAAGTACAACTAAACCCGTCGGGGTACTGAACAGGCCTACTGGCAGTGGAGCCATGCTTGTATGGTACTAAGGTAAACCTGTCAGGGTATTAAACAGGCTTGCTAGCAGCGGGGCTATGTCGGGTAAAGAGACTTGAAAAACATAAAGTGGCACACTTAAAACTAAACAAAAACCCTTGGGTCTCATTCTGAAGCAATCACTATCAAATCAAGGCTAGGATATGACCTTTATATCTCTCGGACAATGTTCTTAAGAACCTTAAAGTATCCACTTTAGAGTTCTATATTTAAAATAAATAGGTTTTCATGAGAAGTGGGACCCTCAGTATGTGTAATTCACCTTACCTAACCAATAAGAGCTTCATCTCTAAAAACTTGGATAAGAAACGAGCTAACCATCTTGGGATGTATTCATTTATGTGTTCCTCTCTTCAAATGAGATATAAACTATGCTTACATCACTTTTGTTTTAAAGGTAATCTAGCCAGGGGGGCCTATTGGTCAAAGTCATTCTGAAAACTCTTGGCCACTATCCTATAACCATATCAGAGTCACAGTCAACACTTTCTCCTAACTTTGATCGAAAACAAATTGGATAAGACTTAACGTCAAATTACTAACAGATCTAATCTATTATCCATGACTCCACTTTTTCGTCATAACTACTTTTCGATGGGTAAGAAGTGTGAAGCATAAGCCAGGAAGTTTATATTGTTTAACGAGAACTTAGGAGCTGAAGAAGGATGAAACTTCAGGGAATGCTTGATCGAGTGAGGAGCATCATCAATTATGAAATTTTGAAGATCATTGTTGCATGAGGACATGCAATGACTTAAGCATGGGGGAATGTTGAGTCTCAGTATTGACACCTCTATTTCCCTATATTACCCTATGTCTGAGTCAATTTTACCTATGCTATGTATATAATTGACTATATCCTCCACAAAAACACTTAATGACCTCATTCATGTGCATAAGAGGTAACTTATGGTTAAGGCATGTTTTGTTTGATTTTTATTCAGTTAATTTGATTAAAATTGTTTATTTTTCATGATATTAATCTTTTGATCTTAAGCATCATTGATCAGGCACCAACAAAATCGCATAACATCGATCCAGTACTGCATGGGTGTCTAATCTGGTACCAACTATGCTAATCCGGTACTAGACATAATTCAGAATTTTTGCATGTTTCTAGAAGAAAATCAGGCACATGGGTTTTGTCCAGAATGATTTTCCCATGCATACATGTGTGTCATAACTCACCCAATTCGCACGTGTGGACCTCCAGCTCAGGGGGAATGATTCAGCCTAAAATCATCAAATATTTCTAAACTGCCATATTGCACCTTGATTTGCATGCAGATGGAGGAATCTCTTACAAAACCATCCAATGGGTTTTTATAACATATATCCAGCTACAAAACCCATAAATCGTTTCTACAAATTCACAACGGACAGAGAGATATCAAAGGATATTTAACCCAAATTTGTAATATCTAGTGAAAAACCCAGATTTTGTGCATAAACAGTTTGAACGAATTCTGAGTTGGGGGATTTGTTCTGATCCATTCCCATTGAAATTCCTTGTATAAATATGAAGGAAGGAGTACTAGAAGGGGGGAGGAATTACTATGATGTAAGATTTGTTTTTGGAGAATGATATACATTGTTATGCTGGGAATGAAATGTTGAGTTTTTGATCCACTTAATCAATTGAAGGAATGCAGATGTTGTTTGTGCAATTTCTGGGTATGAATAGAACACTTTAGTCTACTATCGTTTTAGAGGAACCTTGTTGGTTTGGCAAGGGCCCACTATCCCAACTAAGGTAAACCTCTCTATATATTCTTTGTCTGATTGTGTGAGTATTTAACAAGTATGTTTTGTCAATGTTTTTTTAAATGCATTTTAAATATTCAACACAGAATCTCTTGCTTTTGAATTAGGGTGAGCAGTTAGTTTCCTTTCTTTTCCTGTAGGATAACATTTAAGAATCTGATGTGTGGGATTGCTTAGTAAACAAATATTGTTATTCTGAGTGTGAGACAGTAGTGTTCTTAGTGTGTACAGAAATAATAGGACTTCATCTTTTTACTTCATGTTCCATAATGAAGCCTTTCAATTATATTGATTATTTTATGTACTACACAGGTTTGTTTGAATTACATTAAGCTGGAATTGATTTTGATTTCAAGAGTGATTGGAGTTGATTACTATTTACTGTTTTGATTGCTACAAGAGACAAGATTCTCAAATTCATCTCTCTAATTCATGAGCCTAGAATGAATAGACTTGTTCCTTAAGATAGAATCCTTTGATTGATTGTTTTGCTTGAGAAGTTTGAAGTTGTGTGAAGCATTTGGATATCCTAAAACAGAGTGTTAATTGTTTATTAGTTTTAGTTGCTACATGGGATAGATTCAAAGTCCATCTCTTTTAATTCATGAGCTTGTGAATGGACAGATTCATTACCTGAGCAAAAACCTTTAGATCACATGCTTGTTGGATTATGTTTATGAGTTTTGTTTTCTGATCTTTAAGTTGTGTGAGGAAGATAGATTAAAAAGTTGTAAAATAGAGTATTGGTATTGATTGTTTCTTCTTTTTTCTATACTCATCAGACATAGGAACCTATCTGTTATTGGCACATATAGTGCATCAACTCTATTGATTACGAATCCCAAATTGACATTTAAATGAGTGTAAGATATATATATTGAACACATTTGTACACCAACACGACCATTCACCAATACTTTTGTAGTGGTGTATCTGGATGACATCCTCATCTACAACAAGAATTGGGTGGAACAATTGTAGCATATTCAACAGGTTTTGCACACTCTGCGACAACACAAACTATATGCCAACTTGGAAAAATTCCCCTTCGACATGGACATGGTCCATTACCTGGGCTACATCATTGATCAACATGGTGTACATGTGGATCCATCCAAGATCCAGGTCATCCGTGACTGGCCAGCCCCAACCACACTCACTAATCTTCAGAGCTTCTTGGGCCTTACCAATTTCTATAACAAGTGCATGTTGGGATTCTCCCATATTGCATGGGCCCTCAGCAAAGTAACCAGGGGTGGAGGTAAGGAAAGATTTGTTTGGGGCATGTCCCAAAAACAAGCATTAGATTATTTGAAGCAGTGCTTGTGCTCAACTCCAGTACTTCATTACCGGACCTGCAACAACCCTTTGAGATCGAGACAAATGCTTCAGACTATGTTGTGGGCATCATTCTCACTCAGCACGAACACCCCTTGGCCTATCATAGAGAGACACTATCATATGTTTTTTGTAAGTACCCTACTTACGACAAAGAAATGTACTCCATTGTGAAAGCCTACCGCCAGTGGAGACATTAAATTCTTGGGAAGGATACAATCATCCACACTGATCATAAGCCACTGCAATTCATGCAGATGCAAGGAAAATTGTAGAATGACCACCATCATAAGTGGTCCACATACTTGCAGCAGTTCCACCTCAACATCAAGTATAAAAAATGAAGTACTAACCAAGTCGTTGATTTCCCTAGACGACCTCGAGTCACGACACTCACTATGGTGCTATACTCTTGTGGCCAAGAGACCTTCGAATGCCCCCACCTCTATGAGACAGACCCTGACTTCGCCACCACCTACCAAATGTTGGGTGCAAACTCAGTGGTCACTAATTTCTATCTTCAAGATGGAATATTGTGTCATCTAGGCCATCTCTACATTCCATCAAGCGAGTGAGCAAAGATGATTTTGGAAGCCCACTATAGTCGGGTGGTAGGACACTTTGGCGTCAAAAAGAGAGTGGAAGTACTACAAAAAAAAATCTACTGGAAGACACTTTGATAGGATGTGGGAAAGTATATCAGGTCCTGCACTACCTGCGTTATTTCCAAACCAACCACTAAGAAACAAGGCATGTACACCCCTTTACCTACTCCTGATAGGACACAAGAATCTATCTTAATGGACTACATGTTGGGCCTTCCATCCACCAGGAGGGGAAATGACCGTGTTATTGTGGTTGTTGATCACTTTTTGAAGATGGTGATTATGGCCACCTATACGAAGAGAATCAGAGCATCATAGTAGAGGCCATTGCCAAACTCTTCTTCGAACGAGTATGGGTACATTTTGGAATCCCATAAACCATTGTCTCATATCGGGACAGTTAGTTCCTCAACACATATTGGTCGAGCCTCTGGTCACTGACAGACACCAAGCTCACCAAATCCACTGCTTTCCACCTGCACATAGATGGCCAAGAAGAGTTCGTCAATCGAATGATCGTGCATATCATGCGCATGTAAAATTCCAAGAACCCTTGCAGATGGGATGAGAGTCTTCCCTATGTTTAGCATAGCTATAACCAATCCCTACATAGCTTAATCAGCCACAGTCCCTTTCAAGTTGGGTTTGGATTCCAAACATTGGGTCCCATGGATGTTTCACTACCCCTTGCGGCCACCTCGGTCAACTAATCCTCTGCTCCAACTGAATCTGACAAAACCACTCAGTTCATTGAGTGGATCCAGCACATCTACCAACAGGTTCAAGATATTTTATAGAATTACAATGCTAAGTACAAGCAGCGCCATGATCAACATCGAGTGCCACATAAGTTTTAGGTGGGTGACAAAGTTTGGTTTCACTTGTAGAAAGAACACCTTACAGGGCCCCATCGGAAGCTTTTCCCATTCTATCATGGACCTTACACCATCACCAAGGTTGTGGGTGACAATTCTTTTGAGCTCAACATTCCTCCTTTCCTTGGCCTACACCCATTGTTCAACGTAACTCTCTTTTGACCATATTTTCCACCATTTTTGGACACCTCAGAGGTAGCAGAACAATTAACACTAACAGATCTCAACCCTGACTACATGCAACAAACATCTCATGATCAGATTGTGGACATGCATGTCAAGGGTACTCGACAACAAAGGATCCAACTTTATTGAGTTTTCAAAGCAGGGTAGCTCCTGCACCAAGGCAAGTGGCTCACCCAGAGCCAAATTCAGCAGAAACTTCCTCATCTAATGGAGGAATTGAATGCAATGGAGACCATTTCTTCCTAAGGGGGTAGGATTGATACAAATGGATGTTAGTGGTCGACTATTCAAACTAGTTCATTTTGACAGTTTGGCAGTTTTTTCCTAGTTTTTGGGTCCCCAACTTCCGGGGTCGTTTTGAGGCCCTAAACATCATTTTTAGGGATTTCCACAATTATAATCTATAGGAGACAGATTCTGATGACAACATGTGTATTCCTCAAATAGACCTTTCCAACGGGCTATCGTGCACCTAGAGCAGAGATCATATGCAAAAGTTACGACCCTGGGAAGTTGATGTACTAGCTTACCCCAACAGGGCCCACATGAATTTTGGCGCTTCATCTCCTAGGGTTAGGTTTTTGGATGTCTAGTGTTTTGGAATTAATGTTTATTGTAAAAAGGCCTTCATAGATAAGTCGTTTCCATTCCAGCAAGCTTGTTTTCCGCTGCATTTTACAGTTTCAGCTTATTTCCTTCTTGAATAGAAACCAGTTTTTATGTATCTTTGTTATTGTGTGTTAAGCATATTTTAATAATAATCTTTATTCATTACATTCTAGTCATAAAATCTATATCAGTGGTATCATATTGATTTTCTCCTTTTCATTCTTAATGCATGTCCCCAACGAGGTCAGGGTACAAAGAATTGGGTGTCGAGCTTGTTTCTCTTGAGGACAAAAGCTCTTGCACGCCCAAATGACCTCTCATGGCGGGAGAAAATAAAGACGACATGATAGGAGATCCTTTCAAAATGTTGCTTGAGGAAGTCCTCACATAACAGAGGAACAAGATGATGGATATTTTTGTGCAAATCCTTCGGTGGTTACAAATAAACGACACATCTTGCTCAAGCGGAGGCACCGCCGCCTTCAAGGCACAAATCAATTTTGATATTATTATATATGAAGGTCAGATAGACACAGATGTTGTATACAAATGGTTCAATCTACTAGAAGGGTATTTCTCTGTCCATAAATTTTTTAATATGGAAAATATTATTTTTGTGCTCCTCAAAGCCCTTCCCCATGTCAAATATTGGTGGGAAACATTCTGTGAGTAAAAGGAAACAGAGGAACCCTCATTATTTGCAGTCGTAGTCAACTGGGATTCCTTTAGGGATGTTATTAAGAAATAATACTACCCTGTCGGAAGCTATGATGACCTATATACAAAATGGACCACACTACGGCAAGAAAGAAACTAAGTAGTGCATGAGTTCACAAATATCTTCCATACCTTGTGCACCAAGCTCGGTATCAAAGACTATGAGCGACGTCTGGTGCTCAAGTATTGCAGTGATCTGCATAGATACATCCAGTTTGAAATGGAGTTTCTAGACATCTCGTCCTTCGGTGTAGCCTACTGATATGCCACAAAAATTGAGCAGAAGCTTAAACAAAAGATGCGGCAATTTGGGCCTGGGAACCCCTCACAACAAAAGAAAGGAAAGGGCATCCATAACCCACATAACAAAGGATAGAGAAATATGGAAAGTCTCAGGAAAACCATTCCAAGCCACAAGAAAAGAAGGACATAGGAAAGACAAAGAAAGACAATGGGAAGTGGTGCGACTTCCATAAGAGCCCCTGGCATATCACTGTTGATTACCGCTCAAAGAAGTTGTTGGTGGATGAGGTGAAAGCCTCTGAATCAAATGTGGGTTTCGACACTGGTTCAGAACCAGAAAGGGGGAGACAAAATCATTGACGTGGAACTCGGTGCTACCGTTGCTACCACCAAGCTCTAGCCCGGTGAACCAAACGAATCATAGGAAGTCGAGCACCTTTTTCATTCAAAGATGTGGATGAAGGGTACCCTGCTGCACTTCATCATTGACAGTGGTATCCAGAAGAACCTCATCTCAACAGAGGTCATCAAGTGACTAGCCCTGTCGACAACGCCACACCCGTAGTTGTACACCATTGGGTGGCTCTGCCAAGGAAGCGATCTCTGCGTCTGCCAACAGTTTCTCTTGTCGTACGACATCAAGCCCTTAAAAGACCTGGTATTGTGTGATGTTTCTCCTCTCAAATTTTGTAATGTTCTTTTGGGCCAACCATATTTATGGAAACATCATGTTGTATATGATTCAAGGCCTCGCAATGTTATTATTACATTGAACAATAAATTTAACAGGATACTCGAGGTAGTCCCACCTAGTGATATTTCCTTGATCTCTGCCAAGCAATGCAGGAAGGTCATCTCTCATACTAGGAAGTTTGTCTTCTTCATGATTCCCTCTCAGAGTGAGAAAAATATAGCTGCCACATCCAAGGCCTCCGCGATCGACCTCTCCACACAGCAGAAGCAAGTGGATAAGGTCGTGGAAGAATACTCAGATATCTTCTCCTCACCTACCAAGGTACCTCTGCACTGTCAGGTCAAGCATCACATTTTTCTGATCCTCGACACATCGTTTCACAATGGGCCAGTATACCTTCGCTCGCTATTAGAGACTGAGGAGATCAAGCAACATATCCAAGAACTACTCCAGAAGGGGCACATCCATCCCACCTCATCGCCTTGTGGGAGCCCAATCATTTTGGTGCTAAAGAAAGACAAGACCTCGCAACTCTGCATTGATTACTGGTCCCTGAATAAAATCACAGTCAGGAATTGGTACCCGATTCCTTGAATCGATGACCTTGTTGATCAGCTCATGGGGGCCAAGTACTTTAGTAAGATTGATTTGAAGTCTAGCTACCACCATGTCCCAATAGAACAAGCAGATGTATGGAACACCGCCTTCAAGTTAAAAGAAGGTCTTTTTGAATGGTTGGTCATGCCATTTTCTTTGAAAAATGCTCCATCAACTTTCATGAGGATGATGGACGATATCCTGTGACCATTTACCAATACTTTTGTACTGGTGTATCTAGATGAAATCCTCATCTACAAAAAGTCTTGGGCGAAACACTTGCAACATATTTAGCAGGTTCTTTACAACCTGCGATAGCATAAACTATATGCCAACTTGAAAAAATGCTCTTTCATCATGGATAGGTTACATTACCTAGGCTATATCATTGATCAACATGGTTTACATGTGGATCCAGAAAATATCCAGGTCATCCGTGACTGGCCAGCCCCAACCACACTCACTGAGCTTTGGAGCTTCTTGGGCCTTCACAATTTCTATCGCAGGTTCATGTTGGGATTCTCCCATATTGCATGGGCCCTCAACTAAGTAACCAGGGGTAGTGGTAAGGAAACATTTGTGTGGGGCCTATCCCAACAACAAGAGTTCTATGATTTGAAGCAATGCTTGTGCTCAACCCTAGTACTTTCATTACCAGACCTGCAGCAGCCCTTTGAGATCAAGACAAACACTTCATATTATGTTGTGGGAATCATTCTCACTCAGCACGACCACCCTGTGGCCTATCATAGTGAGACACTATCAGATGTTGTCCGTAAGTACCCTACTTACGACAAAGAAATGTACTCCATTGTGCAAACCTGCTGCTAGTGGAGACATTACATTCTTGGGAAGGAGACAATCATCCACACTGATCATAAGCCACTACAGTTCATGCATACGCAAGGAAAATTGCAGAATGATTGCCATCAGAAGTGGTCCACATACTTGTAGCAGTTCCACCTATGTTAGAGAAATTTCTATTTTCAGCACACTAGTTCAATGGGAGTTAACTGACTAGTTCTATTTTAGACTTTCTAATCTTAGACCATCACTATTATGCATGCATTACTAATTATAGGATGTCATCGCGTATATGAGTGAAGATCACTCACTCATTCATAAGATCATAATATGCATTGATTCTCATTCTTCATTGTGTATCTCGCTTCCTTTTCTTGATAAGATTTGTTTGTGTATGCTTTAGCTAGATCTCCTATGCAGGTTTCCATGAAACACTGACAACCTCAACATCAAGTATAAAACAGGAAGTACCAACCGAGTCATTAATTTCCTCAGCCAACCTCCATTCACGATACTCACCATGATGCTAGACTCTTGTAGCCACGAGACCTCTGTATGGTCCAACCTCTATGACACAGACCCTGACTTCGCCACCACCTACCAAATGTTAGGCACAAACTCAATGGTCATTAATTTCCATCTTCAGGATGTGTTGTTGTGCCATCTGGGCCATCTATGCATTCCATCAAGTGAGAAAGCGAAGAAAATTTGGGAAGCCCACTACAGTCGGGTGGTAGGACACTTTGGCATCAAAAAGATAGTTGCAGTACTACAGAAACATTTCTACTGATTGAAGCTTCGACATGATGTGGGAAAGTATATCAGGTCCTGCACTGTCTACATTATTTCCAAACCGACCACTAATAAACATGGCCTATACACCCCTATGCTTACCCTCGATAGGCCATGGGAATCCATATCAATGGACTACATGTCGGGCCTTCCGTCCACCAAGAGGGGAAATGAATGTGTTTTTGTGGTTGTTGATCTCTTTTCCAAGATGGCGATTCTAGTTGCCTGTAAGAAGAGCATCACAACGGAGGCCACTACCAAACTATTATTTGAACGAGTATGGGTACATTTTGGAATCCCATAAACCATTGTCTCAGATCGAGATAGTCGGTTCCTCAACACAATATGGTCAAGCCTCTGGTCACTGATGGACACCAAGCTCACCAAATACACTTCTTTCCACCCACAGATAGTTGGCCAAACGAAGGTCATCAATCGAATGATCATGCATATCCTATGCATGTACAATTCCAAGAACCCCTGCACATGGGATGTGAGTCTTCCATATTTTCAACATAGCTACAACCGATCCCTACATAGCTCAACCAGCCACAACCCCTTTCAAGTGGGGTTTGGATTCCAACCATTGGATCCCATGGATGTTTCACTACCCCTTGCGGCCAACTCGACCGACTCATTCCCTACTCCAACTGAAACTGACAAATCCACCCAGTTCATTGAGTGGATCCATCACATCCGCCAACAATTTCAAGATATTTTACAGAAGTCCAATGCCAAGTACAAGCAACGCCATGATCAACACCAAGTGCCACATATGTTTCAGGTGGGCGAAAAACTTTGGTTGCACTTGTAGAAAGAATGCCTTACAGGGCCCCATCGAAAGCTTCACCCACTTTGTTATGGACGTTAGACCATCACCAAGGTTGTGGGTGACAATACTTTTGAGCTCAACATTCCTCCTTTCCTTGGCCTGCACCCAATGTTCAACATGGCTCTCCTTCGACCATATTTCCCACCATTATTGGACACCTCAGAGGTAGCAGAATAGTTGAAACCAACAAAGATCAACCTTGAATGCATGCAACAATCATTTCATGATCAGATTTTGGACACACGGGTCAAGGGCACTCGACATCAAATGATCCAGCTTTATCAAGTTGTCAAAGCACAACAACTCTTGCACCAAGGCAAGTGGCTCACCTGGAGCCAAATTCAACAGACATTTCCTCATTTGATGGGGGAACTCAATGCAATGGATACCATTGATTACTAAGGGGGGAGGATTTATCCAAATGGATTCCGATGGCCTCCCACCTATTCCAACTGGTTCATTTTGGCAGTTTTTTCCTAGTTTTTGGGTCCCCGACTTCGAGGGTCGTTTTGAGGCCCTAAACAACATTTTTAGAGCTCTCCATAGTCAAACTATGTATTGAGTTAGAGTCTGACAACAACATGTGTATTCCTTAGATAGACCTTTACAACGAGCTATCGTGCGCCTAAAAAAAAAGATAGTATGCAAAATTTACGACCCTAGGAAGTTCATGTACTAGCTTAACCCAACGGGGCCCACATGAATTTTGGCGCTTCATCTCCTAGGGTTAGGTTTTTGGATGTATAGGGTTTTCATATTCATTCTTATTGTAAAAAGACCTTCAAAGCCTCATTGTACTCATTGTCTTGTGAATGAGCTCAGTCGTCACATCTCTTCTCAGAGATAAGCTACCACCATTCCAACAAGCTTGTTTTCTGTCGCATTTTACAGTTTGAGCTTATTTCCTTATTGAATAGAAACCGGTTTTTATGTATCTATGTCATTTTGTGTTAAGAATCTTTTAATAATAATATGTTTTCATTTCATTCTTCTCATAAAATCTGGATCAATGAAGGGACAGATTCCTTGGGTTGGGCAAGTCGAGAGGAAGAGACCTGGTAGAAAATCGAGATATTTTTAAGAGAATACCAATGAGTTGTGAGTTTTATGAGCTATGAGTGGACAACAAGAGGGCAACCTCTTTTGTGGATTACTAGCCTCATCCCAGGGGTGACTGGATGTTGAGATCTAGAAAAATCAGTCTATGGTTTGGTGGAACGTCTATCCCAAGTAGTTGGTTGCACAATTGTTTATAAAATATAAGTGCTTTCTATGTTTATGTGTTATGTTTATGAGTTCAATTGTTGTGCATGAACTCTGTTTATTTAAGAATGATTAATATGTTGTTGACATGTTGTGTTGAATTATTAGGTTGCATTCATGTCTATTTTAGTATGTTGTATATGTATCAGTTTAATGGTAGAGAACAATAGCTAAATTTGGTTTTAATTCATAGTTGGAAGCTACAAGAATTTATTTAGATAGCAGAAATTTTAATTTGTAAGTGTATTCTGCACCATAATGTTCCTTAGTTGGATTGGGGGATGTTACATGAATTGTAATGGGTTCTTTGTATTGAGATTGAGTTTTTTTTATTTTGAGAACAAGGTTTGAAGTGTTGAAAACTTTGGGTGCATTCTTGGTGGTACTAGCCACCCTCACGATCATTGTATTTTGAAAAATGGGTGCATGGTCGATTAAACCCAACGCTCAATTTGTTGTGTTAATTCTTTTTCAAGAAAGCGTGAATCATTAAGTTTTAAAAATGGGCAAAGGAGGAAATATACTTCAAACAAATAATCAAGAAATTGAACTACTACAACAAGACCTTGATGATGCTTTACAAGAAATATACAGGTTAGAAACAAAATCATTCCATAATTGGCAAAGTTTCAGAATTCAGGGCACGAGATAATGAACTTCGTTATGAATTTTTTTGTTTTGCTATAGAACACAACGACACATTAGAAGAAAAATTGGCATCACTAGATAAATTTGTGGATGATGTTTTCAAAATTTAAGATCAAAAGGATAAATTGATAGAATCATTGCAGCAAGAATTATTGGCAAAGGAAATTGTGTTGTTAGCCCTCTAAAATGAAGTAAAACAACTAAAACAAGAGAAAATAAAGTGTGATGCAATATGTGATACGAGTGAACTGATTAATAGTTCTTGTGATTTGGTTGATGATAATAATGTTGATGTACATATGTCTCTCTCTTGTTCTGAGACTCAAAATGATGATCTTGATGATATTTCTAAAGATGATCTTGATGATATTTCTAAGGTGATGTACTAGGTTTCTTTGAAAAGTACAGAAAAGGTATTGGTTCAAAACTTTTGAATAAAATGGGTTATGATGGAAAAGGTTTAGTAAATAATGTTCAAGGTATTCAAAATCCCATACAAGTATATGTAAGACCAAGCAATGAAGGTCTTGGATATGAAGGTCAAATAGCCAATGCAACTATAAAATTTTTGAAGCATATACATTAAAAACATGTGTATCATTTACAAGTAGGAACAAAAGAAAAGAATTGGGAGTAGAAGCCACAACAACAAACCAAGTACAGAAGAAGGAATAAGAATGTTGCAGTCAATGTGGAAGAATAGGGCATGTAAAGGAAAAATATTGGAACTTACATCCCTAAAGTGTTTGTGGCCTTACAAATCATGATCATCATAAGTGTTGGAATTGAGAAATTTCAAAGCCTCACATACGGGTCCAATGTGGTTGGATAGATGTCCTTGATTGGCAATTTTATCCCTCGAGATGTTATATTCTTTTGATGGAACGATGTTGAGGCACCCCATGGGCCAAGACTCAATATGAGTCTTAAGGCCAGATTTACAGTAAAATAATTGTGCAATGTTTGGGAATTTTTCCCTCTCTCTCCCTTAAAACTAAAGGACCTCAAAAAAATCTCAGTTCAAATGACAAATTCTCTCAACTATCATAGGTATTTGTCCATGAGTGTTTCAAATAGTCAAACTTAAAAGGGAGATGAAATTTTGAATCAGAGGAAAGAACAAAATAAACATAGAGGGCACTACAAAGAGTGATTCATGTAGTCTATGTGAAACGAATAACATGATGAGAAATGAAGAATTAAGTATCTCTAACATATGTAAACAAATCAATAAACATACACATAAAACAATTAAAACCTTCATACACTCAAATTCAAGGATGTATCCTCAACATATTATTCAAATGCACAAAGAACCGATGAGAAATAGTCATTCATTAAGAGGAAATCACTTCTACATCAGGATTATGTATCATGCAGTAACACTGAACATAAGGTATAATATGTTGTCTGAGCTTTTATAAATGGTAGGAGATTCTTTACAAGAACACAAAAACTGTAGGAAGGAGTTACATACTTAAACTTAAACATAGGGGATGAATCTTTGTTGTCTGTTGCATTTATCAATTGATTGTGCTCAAAGTATCTGGTTAAATTGGGGAATTGTAGTTGATATTGTCGACCTACTGAAGGAGTACCAAGATGTGTTTGCCTGAGACTATAAATATTTAAAATGGATTGTACAATAAATGGGGGAGATGAAAATTGACCTCATCTAGGGAGAAAAAACAATTAAAAAATGGCCTTATAAACTAGCACATAAATACAAGTCGATCGTGCAAAAATAAATCGACGAAATGTTAGCAATAGGCATTATATACCCGATCAAAAAATCAGAATGGGAAATCCCCATGGTGGTCCATCCAACGAAGCACGAACCTAAAAATTCAAGAATCTGTGTCGACTTCAGAGGACTCAATAAACTAACACCAATAGATTCGTTCCCCACTCCATTTGGAGATGAAATAATCAATGAAGTCATGGGACATGAATGCTACTCCTTTATAGACGATTTCTCAGGATACAACCAAGTATCCATAGCCTAAGATGACCAACCAAAGACAACATTTGTATCTAAATTTGGATCTTTTTCCTATAGGGTAATTCCATTTGGGATAAAGAAGTGTTTTCAAGGATAGTGGTGAAGTCTTTCCAAGAATACATTTACAATATGATGGTTGTCTATTTCGATGACTGTACCATATACAACTTATTTAAAAACCAAATACAATGACTTATATTAACGCTTGAAAGATGCAGGAAAATTTAATTGTCCGTAAATATTAAGAAATGTATCTTCACCACCCCAATTGGCATCCTCTTAGGACATGTTGTATGCAAGGATTGTGTGAAGGTAGATATGGAAAAAATTAAAATCATCCTCGACTTAAAACCACTTGTCAATCAAAAGAAAATAAAAATCTTCCTTGGTCATACTGGGTATTATAGGAAGTTCATTCACCATTATTCAGACATTACTTTTCCAATGGACAAGTT
>JASDQU010688960.1:0-38806 GCA_032191745.1 Picea mariana
CAGCACCAACTGGATGGAAGCACCAACTTCCTAAGAGTTCCAGCACCAACTGGATGGAAGCACCAACTTCCTAAGAGTTCCAGCACCAACTGGATGGAAGCACCAACTTCCAGTTACACAGGCACCGACCTGTATATCAGAGAACCAATGTTCTCCCCTGCACCACCCTGCCACCCTGGTTTCTTTGGTTGCAACCAGATGGAAGCTACAACTCCATGTGTTCAAGCACCCACTTGAACCTTTGAGGACAACAATCCTCCCTAGCACCTCTCGACCACCCTGATTATAAAGATTGGTATATATAAATTTATCACAGTGATACAATATCTATCAATGGCTTACTGCTCTCATCACTGTTCTGCTACATTGCTCTGCTCTATGTTGTAGGAAAATCTCCCTGTGGACAGGTAGATCGCCTCTAAGAGATTGACCCTAACTCTATATAGAAAATGATTAACGTGGACACTGACTTCCTTTCAAATCTATCTAAACTAACACATGAGAAGGAAGGATAATAGAAGTACCTCTTTATCGATGTTTGTCCCTGCACGCTCCGAGTTGTGCTCCAATCCTTTGCTCCTCGCTGAGTTCTGCAGACAAAGAAGATACGACCACTTCCTACTCTATTGATATTAGCTTGAAAACATATATATCTATCAAAGATAAGCTCATGTAACATTAGACACAAACTAGAAAGAAACAGGCCAAGCGTGTCATATTAATGAGAATAGCGACAACAGTACTTACAATCATAGATGCAAATGCGACGGCTTCGTCAAGTCCTCTTTGTTTAACCCTTGCCTGAAATATCTACAACTTGGATAACAACAGCTTCATTGATCACTCTCTTCTAGCTGACTGTGTTTCCTCCAAGATCATAGGTTTCATGCTAGCAATTCTTCCCCCAATCAGCTCTGTTCCAACACCACTTATGAGATCATAAGTTTGGTGTGATTTTCCTTTTCCATTCTCAAATGTTTGAGGTGTTTCAAGTGTCCTTCTCATGTCGTTATGGGTACGACATAGGCATCATGGCAGTATGCTTTGCTTGACACTTGCGACACTTGTGAGAAACATGCAACACTTGAAACCTTGTGAGCAAAATGAGACACTTGCAACCTTTGTAATGACGACACTTGCGACACTATCAAAGTGAGTAATTTTGATGTGTAATAGATTTCCCCCCAAAGTATGAAGTTAGAAGATGCGAACTGATAACTAAAATGCTTTGTAGACTCTCAAGCAAGGGTATAGACTCGGAGAACCTGACGGATGCTGCACACAAACATACAACAAATATCATGACATATTTCAAAACCCAAGGCAGGCATACCTATGCTTGGGTGATCAAGACTTGCGAGATATGGCCGCCGTAAAATACACTGCGGATCCATAATTGTATTGATAAAGGGGTATAGCCACTGAAAATACACTGTGGATCTATAATCTAATGAAATGAACTGATCGTATCCACGAAGAATACACAGTGGATCTACGAGATGACAAGACATAGCCACGACTACTACAAAGTGGATCGATGCGACAGTGTATGTGTTCTTTGTCCAATAGAAACTCCTTCGCAGCCTAGGCAAAGCATATATCAAAGTGATTACTCAACCCAGGGTCTTCTTACCAATCTCAATGTGGTACAATTCTAACCATGTGAATAGATGTCCTGATGTCGAACATGGCAGAAACCACTTGATTACCGGTCAATGGTGTGAACCGTTAACAAGTGTGAGGGAAATCACCATTAATGTCAATGATTCCCAAGGTACCCTAGTACATTCCAGCGAATGTGAATAGATGAGCTGAGGTCGAATATCTGTGGAATCATCCGATCAGAGGTCAATGATGTAAACCTACTGTCGGATGTGAGGAGGCCTGCCATTGAGGCATGCAGGTCCCAAAGTACTAATTGGTTTCTAAGTCTGATTCCCGGATAATGGGTTGAAGTCGACAGGAATAGACTCGTTCAGGGAGGGCCTTTATGTATCCCCCATCAATGACACGAAACGGATATAGAGATGTAATTGGTAGATCAAATGGACATGGACTAACACGAGTTTTGAGGCAAGATATTTGGGATGGATGACTCTTTAGAGGGAAATAATTCCCTTGAACACTGAGGCACAACAACAAAACATGACATGGACCAACACTATGCAGTGGATGCAGTGACTTGCGTCGGATGACCCAAAGGAGTGAAAGGAACTCAAAGGATTGGCTTAGTGCAGAGGTTCAGCGGATTATGATGTATGCAAATGACAAAGTTTCATGTTCAAGGGCGACTCTAAGAAGTGCTGGATAATGTTCTCAAGAGACTGCTTGGCTTGCTCCTTTCAATTTTTTCCCCCATCCAGATATATGAGTACCTATTTTTGATTTAATGAGCTCGAGGAGGATAACACATGCTCGATATAACTCACCTTCGGTAAGTTCCTCTTCCTTTGTTTAACGAACCGAAAGAAGTAAGGGATCGGTCCCATATGGGCCTGTCGATGTGTGTTTTAATGAGTCCAAAGACAGAAAACTCGAAGGTTTTTCAGGATTATAGAGTTTGGAAAAACACTTAAAAGAGAACTCTCTCAGTTCCTTTTTCATACAGTAGTCCAACGAGACCGAAAAAGGGTTAAAATATCGCTCGAAAGACGCCCTTTCTGACCTTTTAACGAGTGTGAAAGGAAGCAAGGTCACTCGACAATCTTTTCATATTTAGAAAGTCTAAAAAGGGTTTAAAGTAGACTCCAGGGGGGTTCCTTTTTCGTGTGTCTGTGTATTCGTACGGGTCCAAAAAAGAGATAAAGGTTTACCTGGTTGCATTCTCATGTGTTTACGAGCACGAGAAAGAACAAAGACTAAGCTCGGTATGCCCCCAGCTTGAAAGCTAGTGGCTTAGCTCCAAAATGATCATCAAAGGCTGGAGACATGCCCTCCAAGATTCAATTCATTCACCGACTTTGAGGTTGTCACCAATTTCTGTGCTAGATGGAGAAAAAGGATACAGGTGGATGAAATGAAGGTTAAAAAATGAGACCTAATGAAAGACTCGACTCGACATCTATGAGATCTGGCGAAAGACTTAACTTGAAGGGAGAGGTGATTGTTTCATTTTTTAACGAGCTTGACACAGGAAAAGAACTATGCTCAAAGCCTCTGTTTCATTTTTTAACGAGCTTGCCACAGAGAAGAGAAACTATGCTCGTGACCTCTGTTTCATTTTTTAACGAGCTTGCCATAGAGAAGGGAAACTAGACCGGAGATTTTGGGTTCTATCCCCAGTTGAGTCGCCAGTTTCTATTGTAGGAAAATCTCCCTGCAGACAGGTAGATCGCCTCTAAGAGATTGACCCTAACTCTAGACAGAAAATGCTTAACGTGGACACTGACTTCCTTTCAAATCTATCTAAACTAACACATGAGAAGGAAGGATAACACAAGTACCTCTTTATCGACGTTTGTCCCTGCACGCTCCGAGTTGCGCTCCAATCCTTTGCTCCTCGCTGAGTTCTGTAGACAAACAAGATACGACCACTTCCTACTCTATTGATATTAGCTTGAAAACAGATCTATCTATCAAAGATAAGCCCATGTAACATTAGACACAAACTAGAAAGAAACAGGCCAAGTGTGTCATATTAATGAGAATAATGACAGCAGTACTTACAATCGTAGATGCGAATGCGACGGCTTCGTCAAGTCCTCTTCGTCTAACCCTTGCCTGAAAGATCTACAACTTGGATACCAACAGCTTCACTGATCACTCTCTTCTGGCTGACTGTGTGTTTCCTCCAAGATCATGGGTTTCATGCTAGCAGTTCTTCTCCCAATCAGCTCTGTTCCAACACCACTTATGAGATCATAAGTTTGGTGTGATTCTCCTTTTCCATTCTCAAATGTTTGAGGTGTTTCAAGTGTCCTTCTCATGTCGTTATGGGTACGACATAGGCATCATGGCAGTATGCTTTTCTTGACACTTGTGAGAAACATGTGACACTTGCGACCTTGTGAGAAAAATGCGACACATGCAACCTTTGTAATGATGACACTTGCGACACTATCAAAGTGAGTAATTTTGACGTGCAACACTCTACCTGCATTAGTGTCTTCCTGCACACCTTCCTTATGCTTTATGTTCTTCTTCCTTTTATGCTCTATGCGCCATGTCCCTTCTATGCATCATTCCTCTTATGTGCATTTCAACTGCTGCACTCTGCCTCCTTCTACACACCTGAATCACTCTCAACAAAAACCCTCATCTCTTCTTTGTTCTGCATTCTTATACTCTGTGTGCATCTTCTACATCCTCTATTCACAATGCTTCTGCATGCTCTCCCCATGTCGAGTGCTCTGCCTGATCATCACTGCAACTCTTCATCTTCTCTAGTGATTAAACCCATGTGTCCATCATCACTAGGTGTTATGTTGAGATTCCTTAGCCTCTCTAGCAGTCGAGACTCTTCGTCTTCTCTGTCACAGACGAGATCATTCCCTCTGTTATAGTTCCAGGCTCCAATGGTCTTACATCTGTCAATAGACTCTATGAACAGTCTTCATGCCACTAGAAGATGCCTCAAGACTCTTCATCTTCTCTGGTGATCACCCTGAAGTCTTCGAGTCCTTTGGCAAAAACCATCATTTGTATCTCGCACTTACACTGTGAACCTCCAAGAAAATGAATCAGCAACTGAATTGCCAACCGTCCAAGAGTCATGATTCAGTTCTGCTAACTGAATCGTAACTGATCAATTAACTGTGAAGAGCAACAATAGCCCTTCGATCATATTTCCAAGTATCCAACACCATTGCATTACAAGCACAGGGTCTCGCGTTGATTTCTCCATTTTTCATTTCGGCATTTCGGCATTTCAACATTCCTTGTGATTATATATCTTGACGCTCCATGTTGCGATCCCCGACACTCCAAAAAAGGAGGTTAGCTGGACTAGCTCCTTCCCTTCTCATGACCATCGATGGTGACCAAGTGCTTATCCAAAAAGTACTTCAGAACTCACAACTTCACAACTCCTGTGATGAAGGGTCTCGACTCTTCATGTTGCAATCGCCAAAACTCTGAAAGGGAGTTTATATCCAATAGCTTCTTCCCCTCACATGACCACTAGTGGTGACCATAGGCTGTGCCAAACGGCATTTCGTAATTTTGCATTTCGGCATTTCACGATTTCGCATGTCGCGAATTCCTGTTGCGAGGCATCTCGACTCTCCAAGTCACGATCTCCGAAATGGAGTTTAGTTACTAGTGCCTTCCTTCATCTTCCACAGTTGTTACCAATGGTTGTGACCACAGCCTTATTTGAAACTGCATTTCGCAATTTCGCGTTTCACGAATTTGTTGCGAGTCACTCTGACTCTTCCAACTCCCGATCATGAAATGGAGCCTTGCAACTTGAAAGATCCTTCCTTCACATGCCCATAGTTGTGACCAAGCATTTATCCATAAAGTGCTTTCGTGATTTCGCATTTTGGCATTCCTGTGGAGAAGTATCTCGACACTCCAAGTCACAAACCCTGAAATGATTAGCGTTTCACATTTTGCAACTTCAAGACTCCTGTGATGAAGAGTCTCGACTCTTGACTCCTCCAACTCCTGGTATCCGAAACTCCAAAATGGAGTCAGATCAACGGTCCACAATCTTGATGATTCGACGGTCTAGATCTTTTTGTGATTTCGCATATTGCAAGTTCCTGCCGTGAGTTGCTTCCTTGACTCCTCCAAATTCTGGTATCCAAAACTTCGAAATGGAGTCAGATCAATGGTCCACAATCTTGATGATTCGACGGTCCAGATCTTTCTTTGATCAACGACTCAGATTAAGTTGTGGTTTCACATTTCGTGATTTCGGCATTCTTGTAGTGAGTGTTCTTGACATCTCCAAATCCCAGTATCCGAAACTCTGAAATGGAGTCAGATCAATGTATTTCGGCGTTTCGCATTTTTTCGTTTCAACATTCTTGTCATGAGAGTCCTTGACACCTCCAACACTCGGTATCTGAAACTCCAAAATGGAGTCAGATCAACATATTTCGGCATTTCACATTTCACCATTTTGACATTCTTGTCACGAGTGTCCTTGACACCTCCAACTCCTGGTATCAAAAACCCTGAAATGTCGTGGTTTCGCATTTCGCAATTTCATCATTCTTGTCGTGAGTTGCTTCCTTGAATCTCGTGAGTTGCTTCCTTGACTCCTGGAGTTTTCTCTTCTGATCTTGCCATGTGATGATCATTGCGCTGCTGGTCTTGATCTTTGTCATCAATGACAAACACGCATTCTCTGCAATATCTCTTCTGATCTTATCGAGCTTGCTCTGCTGCGTCTTCCCAAAATACTTCTGGTGCCCACCTGGCACATTCTTCCTGTACTTAAGCCATCGTCGTTGTTGTACTTTCCATCAATGAAAAGCATACGCTGCCTGTAAAACATGCCAATAATCTCCCCCTTTGGCATTGATGGCAACAAAGGCACCCAGACTCTTTTCTCCCCCTTTGACATCAATGTCAAAGAACACATGCTCCCCTTGAGCTGTTGCAGTATTTTTAAAAGGTATCAGATATTAAACCAACAGAAACTCCCCCTGATAGGATGGACTCTCTTATTTGAGGCCTGTAGAATATTTGTATCTAAAACAGAGTCTTCTCCTTCTGATTCTTGGACCTATTCATCTTCAGCTTCTACTGTATCCTCTGTAGAATACTCAAAATTGCTCACCTCTCTTACTGGGACTCCTTCATCAACCTTTTCTTGTCATAACTAGATGACTCCCCCTGTCACTGTTCTCTCTACTTCTGACTATTTTCCCCCTTTGTTCCTAAAGGAATAACTTTCCATGACAACGTCTTTCCTCTTGTTATCTCTACAGGATGTCACGTATATCATTTTGTAAAACAAAATGTTGTTGTCCTACTGAAACACTGCGTAATTGTAGCTTGTACTTTTTAAATAACCCTTGGATCTCCCCATTGATTCTCATCGATCTTTATTACTGCAACTTCATTTTTCTTCCATGATGCATACAATCCAAGGCTTTTATGACCATATTCAATCACAAGAAAAATCGCTACAACCACTCTCATACCTGCTTTTCTTTTTCACAGACGAAGGTCCTGTATAAGGTTTCTTAGGAGTATTGATTTCTTCCTTGTTGTATCCAATACCAGATTTGTCATTTGGTGATCTCTGACTATCCAAGAGCTTATCTAGGGTCATGGAGCTATTTAAGAACTTGCTTTGGGTGTTTGACTTCTCAACCTTCAAAACTTCAGTTTCCATCTTATGACATGATTCTTCTTCTACTTCTTCCATGGGATAGATGCTAACTGGACATTCTTTTATTGTATCTTTGTCTTCTTCTTTACTTGCAGGGAGGATTCAACATCAACATCATTAATTGTCCTTGTGCCTTTATTCACCACTTGTCCCAAGTTTACATTTACCTTACACTCTTTGGATGTGAACACCTCTTCACTTCCTCTATCACACTTTTGACTTGTACTGAGCAAATTATGTTTCAGACCATCCATAGGAAGATCATCCTAAGAATCTCCTTTTCAATTACTTAAACTCACCATCCCTTTATCCTTGATCTTACCTGGTAGATCATTTTCAAGGATCAAATTTCCTGTTTTGATTTTGCTTATAAGCATAAGCCTATCCTTTTCTCCAGTCATGTGCTTGAAACATCTACTATCTATATTCTACGGGTTCTTTTGTCTTTGAGCCGACAACACTAATCCACACTTATCACTTTCTTTCTTCTTCCAAACCTTGACATTTTCAGCAAAGGAATTCAAATCTGATTTATAGTTCTTTAAGCGACAATCAATAGGTTTATGTCCATAGTTATGACAGATGTAGCATTTTGGTTCGTTGATTAAAGAGTCAAAACGATTGTTATGCTTAACCTGTCTCCTTTTCCCAGCCATCAAGTGATTTGCAATATGTGGAGGTTTTTTACTTGGGTGTCTCATTCATTGTTGTGGAAGATATCTATAGCTTGAATGTCTTGCTTGCTCATATCTAAATTTTAAAGAACAGTTTACAACTTTGTGACCAAAGTTAGAACATAAAAAACAATATCCATAGAAAAATCCTTGGTACCTGGAAAATGGTTGTCTTCTTTGAGTAAGTCGATTTCTTCCATGCTGATGATTTCCTTGAGTAGGATGTGCATTATTTCTTTGTTCTACAGATTTAGTCCTGGCACCTTTTTCTTTACTCCTCCTGGGCAGCTGATTGTCTTCCTTTGTTTCTGCAGGTTTGTTGTTGTCATTGGTTGTAGATTTGACAAAATTGATGGGTTCTTTGTTTCTTGGTTGACCACTACTTGATCCCTCTTCATAACCCAAACCAGTTTTCAGCTTTGGATTCCTTTGCTGATTTCAAATGGTGGCTAATCCTTCTGAGGCTTTGATACTTAACAGATTCTGATGATACAAGGCTTGAAACTTCTCCAACTCTTTCCTTGTTTTCACTACTTCTTCTTTCAGGGCTTCAGATCTTGCCTTATTTTCTGATAACTATTGTTTCAAAATGTCCTCTATTTTCTTTGCCTCTTCTAATTCCACTTTTAGCAGGGCAAAGTCTTCATCAATTTTTTTAGAGCCTTTCTTGAACTGTATCAACAATTGTTTTTGCTTTCTCTTCTTAAGTCTGAGTCTGTCAATCTCTTCCAAAGCGTTGATCAGCTCTCTTTGCAAGTAAAACACAACTTCTTCATCATTATCATCACTTCCTATGCTTTTATTATCATAATCCTCTTTGGCCATAAGCATGAAGTCATTTACCTTATCTTCATAGGAAGAGTCACTATTGGTGTCTTCTGAGGAGTCATCATTGTTTACACATAAACTTTTCTTTCTATCAAATATTTTGGATTTGTACTTCTCTTCACCTTCAGAGTTCTCATCCTTCTTCTTGTGTGGACACTTATTTGCAAAGTGACCTATCTTACCACAGTTAAAACATTTGAGGGGAAGCTTGCCTTGATATTTTCCTGATCCTTTCTTTAACCTTCTCACAAATTTTGCCTCAATATCATCTAAATATGAATTAGTATCCTTGTCTTCTTTAAAAGATGCTTCTCTAGTAATGGATTTATCTTTGTTGATTCTCATTTCATATGCAGTTAAAGTTCCTAGGATTTGATCAATGGACAGAGTTTTAAGATCATTTTGTTCTTCTATTGCAGAGACTTTTGGATTAAATTTATCAAGCAAAGATCTTAAAATCTTCTGAACTAAAATTGATTCTTCACTCTTCTCACCAAGACCCTTCATGGCATTCACAAGTTCTTCAACTCTTAAAAAATACTTGCTAACTGTTTCATCTTAATTCATCTTTAGTTGTTCAAACTTCAACCTAAATGTCTGAAGTTTGGCATCTTTTACTTTCTCATTTCCTTCATAGCTGCTAATAAGTTTATCCCACATTTCTTTGGCAGTTTGAATTTGCATCACCTTTACAAACTCAGCTTCTGCAAGTCCATTCAAGATAGCATTCATTCCCTTAGCATTAAAGCTAAATTCTAACTTATCATCCTTGGAAGCTAGCACAACAGGCTTTATGTATCCAGTCTCTACTACATCCCAAACATCAGCACCTAAGGCCATTAGGTATGTTGTCATTCTAGCCTTCCAGACGGCGAAGTTTGTTCCATTGAACAGAGGGTCCTTATTGGTTGAATTTCCTTCATGGCTTGACATGTTTAAGCTCTAGGATCTACCCTTAGATAAAAGGGGCCGGCTCTGATACCAATTGTTGGACAACTGAGAGAGGGGGGGGGTGAATCAGTTGTTACCATGCTTAAACAATTATGCTTATTTTAAACTCTTTACAGAGCACTCAATGACAATCAAAATAATGCAGGGAAGTAAGCAATAGAACTTTAAACATCATTCAAACATATGAGATACACAGAGACAGATATTTCCTGAGGAAACCCATAAAGGGTAAAATCATCTTCTTCTTTATATGATAAGTAGTCTTTACATTCTGTACATTATCATACTTATGAGCACCAACTCATAATGAGGCTACAACCTCTGTTTTGCAAGCTGCTACACGCTGAGAGCACCAACTCTCTGGATTCTCTAGCACCCACTAGAACGAATCACTGACTCCCTGGTTTCTGTAGCACCCACTAGAAGGAAGCACCAACTCCCTGGTTTCTCTAGCACCCACTAGAAGGAAGCACCAACTCCTTGGTTTCTCTAGCACCCACTAGAAGGAAGCACTGACTCCCTGGTTTCTGTAGCGCCCACTTGAAGGAAGCACCAACTCCCTGGTTTCTCTAGCACCCACTAGAAGGAAACACCAACTCCTTGGTTTCTCTAGCACCCACTAGAAGGAAGCACCAACTCCCTAAGAGTTCTAGCACCAAATGGATGGAATCACCAACTTCTTAAGAGTTCCAGCACCAACTAGATGGAAGAACCAACTTCCTAAGAGTTCCAACACCAATTGGATGGAAGCACCAACTTCCAGTTACACAGGCACCAACCTGTATATTAGAGAACCAATGTTCTCCCTTGCACCACCCTGCCACCCTGGTTTCTCTGGCTGCAACTAGATGGAAGCTAGGATAACACTTTGGAATAGGTTGTAAGGCACACTTTCCAAAGTATCAAAACACACAATAGTATCTTGTGATAGGGAGAGTTCAAATCCAATTGCTACATTTTGTCCTGGGAAGCCCTTCTGACACCAGGGTCAAACCTGAGGTCTCATTAAGACTAGCAGAGTTACTCACCCTGCTTTGTTGGTATTACTGTAGAGATTGCATGTATTATTGGGGGTCACTTAAAGGTATACCCACAATTATGTGTGGGAGCCTCTCGAGTTGATTTCGGGCTAGATACCCTGCCTTTGCATGTGGATCGGACTGTCGACTGTTTCCCCAGGCATCACTGTTGTAGCTGGTAACCTTAGTAGACTATCTCTCTAGGGTATTTACACGAGGTGACTGTGGAGGGGCAAGTCTTCATGGCACCTAGAATCGACGTTGTCCAAACTCACTCGAGCTCCTTGGAGGGTATACCCACGATTAGGTATGTCATCTTGCACCAGGGTGTAAGTATGTTAAGCAGGTCGTCAACATAAATTTTCCACCCTCTTATCCCAACCCCTTCTTGTCTTGATTTCATGATGTTGGAATTCATCACCAACTAGTGACTTCGAAACAAGAAGGTTTGTTTGCTTGGTTTGATTCCTAGATTTTATTAGTGAGTGTTGTTTGTTTTCTCTAGTTGGCCATAGATTTGTTTCGTTCTTTATTTGGTTTAGCCAACATTGGCCTTTGCCATTCACATAGGATGCAAGGGCTACCCCTGGAAGATCTGGAAGGTTACCTCCCTTTGCTTCCTAATTCACCAGAAGGCTCTCTTGAGGGAGTAGTCAACAACAAAGTAGCTTCTGAAGTTGGAAGCACGCACTCTTTGGAAGGATTTCGAATTGTTTTAGATTCCTTAGAATCATTTTGACTTCCCCCAAACTTGGCTTTGAGTGTTCTACTAAATCCACATATGCTTCGGATGAACTTGTCTGGAGAAATTGTTGTTGTTGATAATACTGAAGTGCCTACCAGACCTAATGTAGGATCTGGAGTAGAGGATCAACTTTTTCATAGTGAATCATTTAGGACACCAGCTCACATTGTCGGATCTTCTAATCCTATTTCCGTCTCTTTGAAAATATGTGATCTTTAGGGAAACCTAGGAGTGAGTCCTGATCAACCTATGGCATCACAAATTTCTGAGATGTCCATTACCTATACGGTACCTTTAGACCATTTCACTAGTACTACCAATAGTGTCACTGTCGTTTCATACCAATTGTTGGTTGGTTCTCATTCGGTTCTTCCTCTCTAGATGGCCCATTCTATTGTGGTCCTACAAGCTACCATGGTTTCTACCACGAATGTGGTCATCACCCAAGATCCTATTGGTACACCACTTCCGTCTATACCTAATCCATCACTTCCCCCTGGGTATAAAGATCTAAATACTTCCATTGCTATCTCTACCCAGGTTCCATCAGGAGGTTCTAGACTTTTTGTTCCTCCTGGGTATAACGCTGCAAGTCAGTTTGTTCCTACACCTACCCAGATTCTCTCTGGAGGGCCTTACGTTCCTCCTCCACCTTTGTTAGGAGGATTTCACCATCCTAGCCCTAGTGGCTCCAATCCAGTTGGAGGCGCCAATCATTCTATCAGTTCTGGTTTCCAGATTTCTGTTGGAGGTCAACCTCAAGATGGGGGGCAACCTCAAATTGGGATACAACCTCAGATCGAGGCATAACCTCAACTTAGGGGGTAACCTCAGGTTGGAGTCCATAACTCAGTTTGTGGACAAAATGCACCTGGGATACATTCTCAACCTTGGAATCTTCCTTTCCAAGGAAATCTACAACCGTCTGGGGGGGAACATCCTCAAGTTAATTCTTTTGTACCCCCTAACCTTGGTCAATCGTATCCAGGTCCTTTGAACCCCACTTGGGGTAAAAACTTTCAATCTAATGTTCCTTTCCAAGGGAACATACCTAATCAACCCAACCATGTGGGATATATGCCTCAAAATCCTCCACAACCGAATTTTTCAGGACTGTCTAATTATTTGCAAACTGCTTATGGTCCTACTGGTATATATACAAGGCTTCCCGCTCAAAAATATCAGTTTCCACAAGTAAACCGACAATTTCCTTTTCTAGCCACTTTGGATTTACCTGATTTGTCTAGGATTTTGATTGATCATATTCTACATTCTGCTTATTGGCCCATCATACCAGAAAAAGTACCGTCCGAAATTCCTAAATTTGATGGTCGAGCAGGAGAAGACTTGAATAATCATGTTATGACTTTTCATCTATGGTGTTCATCCAACTCCTTGATGGATGACTCCATCAGATTGTGACTTTTCCAACGAACTCTCATGGGTTCGACAACAAAATAGTACATTGAGTTACCACGAGGTTTCTTTAATGACATTAACACCTTAGCCATGGCCTTTTTGACACATTACCAGTTGCCAATTCGATATGAGATAGGAACCTAAATTTTAATTTCTTTTAAACAATCCTCATCCACTCATATTTATGATCACATCCATGAGTGGAGGAGGAGAAGACATTCGATCAAAGTTCCTCTTCTTGATCAACTATTGGCTGAGTGGTTTATCAAATCACTCATTGGACCTATTGCTCATGATGTCGACATGGATGGTGTTTTCACTGAAGAGAAGGCGACCAGTCGTGCTCGGTATCGAGATCTCGTTTATTCGTAAATGAGAATATTTACGATTTGATCCCTGAAGCTCCTCGTCCTTACACAACTCTTACCCCAACACCTCCAGCAGCTTCTCATGCTACTGATGGTGTGATTAACACCTTTCATGATGAGACCCAGTCTGCACACGCTGGTCACACCAATACCAAATCTAATAATTCTAATACCCCTACTCCTACTCCTTCCACTGATAAGACTGCTGAGGTTAATTCTGTTCAATACACACCTACTGGAAAGAATCAAAATAATAAGAAAGGGAAGCGTAAGAATAAGGAAGACAAGAATAATAATCCACAATATGATAAAGCCAAAATGCAAGCCACTGATGAGAAATATAAATGTAAACCTTGTTACCCGTGTCTTATTTGTGGCGACGATCATTACACGAAATATTGTCTGAGATGCGTTGAGGTTACTAAGTTACTCTAAGGGACCGGGAAGCCTTCTACACTTGCCATTTTGTCACAATCTTTCCCTTCTCAGAAGAAGGCCCAACTGGTCATTCATGACCAAGCTTCTCCTTCCACATCATCTTATGTCCTTATGTGCACTGGTGACTCTAAAAAGAACGAAGTTGCAGTCGCAACTTGAGCCAAATATTACTCTCTGTCAAAAGAGAAAGTTGATGATATACCACATTCGTTGGTTCAAACTTCTCCAACTTCACCTTCAAATGATCCTCTTCATCTCAAAAGACCAAGTCTCGATATAGTTCTTCGCCCTCCCAAGGGCATTGTTCGAAATCATGCGTTCAACCCTTACACACGTGTTGCCCAAAACTACAGTATTGTAGAAGACCTTGCATAAGCACCCTCTTCAATGTCAGCTCTTGAAGTCCTTCAAATTTGTCATGCTCAACATAAGAAACTGTTAAAGGCCACTAGTGGAATTGATCCCACATATACTAATTTAATAATCTTTGACTTGGAAGATCCCATTCCAAGGCTTCCTCCTCAGTTAGCATTTCAGATCCAAGTTGTTGTTGAAAACAAGCATATCTGTAGAACTGTTATTGATGAAGAAGCCTCAACTTGCGTTATGTCTGTTACTTGTTGGAAAGCTATTGGCTCTCCTGCCCTCACCAAATCACACAATACACTTAAGGCCTTCAATCGTACATGTTTTGAGCCGTACAATGTTCTTCCCTCGTTGTCTATTACGTTGGAAGGTAAATAGGTCAATGTTGAGGTTGATGTCTTTGATGCACCCCTTGATTATAACCTTTTACTTGGCCGTAGCTATATTGATTCCATGCTTGTAGTTGTGTTTACCCTTTTCCATGTGTTATGATTCCCACACCAAGGAAAGGTCATTACAGTTGACCAACTGGCCTTCTTTAATTCTGATTCCCATACTAGCAATGTACCTTTTATCATGAAGACACCTCCCGGTTACGAGAATGTCAGAGTGGGTATTTTAAAAGATTCAACTTTGATGGGTACATTTACAATCCCACCACCCAATATTCCCCCTCCTTTTGTTGCCTCTATTAACATTATATCCACCAATGTTCATGAAACCTCTGAGTCATATGACCCATGGGTGGTACCTAGCCTTGGTGCTTACCTTCGTTATGGTGACAAGATGCCTTTAAGTCCAGTCGAATCTGCTTATCAAGCTATTCAATCGACAACCCCCACTCCCCGTGATTCATCTCCTGATCCGTTCCACGTGATATTTCCTACTGATGAGATGATCATGTCAGTCATGTCTATGGAATATACTCCATGGGACAATGGGTATCATTGGTCCATTCTCTTTATATAATGTGATACCATTGAGAGCTACCAACGGATTTTGACTCCATCGACCGTTGTTGTTATTTCTTCAGTTCTCGAGTCAACACACGATGTCTTGTACGAAGGGAAATTGAGTAACATTTCGCCTACTGTTCCTCTTGACATATCAATTAAACCCAGAGTCATGGAAAATGTTCATATCAGTGCCTCATGTTCTAGTGATGAGGTTCGCATGTATAAACCCCTTTTCCAAGAATTCTGTGACATTTTCGCCTAGAGTTATGAAGAAATGCCAAGTATTGATCCTGATATCGTTGTACATGAGATTAAGACATATCCATAAGCTAAACCTGTTCGACAAAGAATTCGCCCAGTCCATCCATGTAAAGTTGCTGCTATCAAGCTTGAGGTTGAAAAACTTCTTAAAGCTGCCTTTATCTATCCTGTGGCTTTGACCGATTGGGTATCCAATCTTGTTCCGGTAAATAAGAAACATGGTACGATTTGCGTTTGTGTAGATTATAGGGATATAAATAAAGCTTGTCCTAAGGAAATTTATCCTACCCCTTTTGTCGACCAGATCGTCGATGACTGCACTAGGAGTGAAATATTCTCCTTGATGGATGGTTTCTCCGGCTATAATCAAATTAATATTTTACTAGCATATCAACACAAGACTGATTTTATTTTCCCTTGGGGAACCTTTGCCTACCGGAAATTACCCTTTGGTCTCAAGAACGTTGGTGTGACCTTTCAACGTGCTATGTCTTACGCTTTCCATGATATTAAGCACATTGTGCAACTCTATATTGACGACCTCCCAACGCATTCCATGCATAGCCAAGATCACCCGACACATTTAAGGGACATTTTTGTATGCTGTCATTATTATCGTATATGTTTGAACCCACACAAATGTGTTTTTTGTGTGGAGTCCAACCAACTTCTTGGTTTTATTGTGTAGATACACAAGATTCAAGTAGACCCCTTAAAGGTTGAGGCTATTCTTAATCTACCTACTCCTTCCACACTACACCATCTCCAAAGTTTGCAAGGGAAGGAAAACTTTTTGCATCGTTTCATCCCCAATTACAATGAAATCATGAAAGGATTCACTTGGCTACTCAAGAAAGGTTACAAGTTTTTATGGGACGATATTGCAAAAAAAGCATTTGAAGCTTTGAAACTTGCCTTAACCCATACACCATTGTTGTTTCCCCTTGACTATAGCATGATTCACATGATTCACATGTGATATGCTATTTGAGTCAGAGTTTCACAACTATCAAAACCAAATACCTACATTTGGAGAAACTGGCCTTGGTAGCTGTTCAAGTTGTCCAACGTTTTCACCATTATATCTTATTATGCAAAACCACCATTATTTCCGATTGCAACCCCATGCAACATATCCTTACTTGACAATTTCTAGGGGACAAGTAATCCAAATGGATAGTGATTCTCCAGGAGTTTGACTTGGAGTTTGAACGCGCTAAGTCAAAGAAATCTGTGGTTTTTGCCGAACTGATATGTGACCTTCCCTCTACTGAGACAGAAAATGTGGAAGAGGATTCCTTGCCTAATGAATCCCTTTTTCTGATCAGTTCTGATGATGTATGGTACAAAGATATCATCATATATCTCTAGACTCAAACTTTCTGACCCAACCTATCTAGTACAGATCGTCATCGTATACGATATCAAGCCCACCAATACATCATTCTTGGTGATACCCTTTACTACCGCGGTGTTGATTCCATTTTTTGACGATGTCTCACCTACAATGAAGCTGAGAAAGATTTGAATGACTGCCACTCTTGAGCATGTGGTGGTCATATGTCTGGGTATGAAACTACAAAAAAGATCTTACGAGGAAGTTATTTCTGGCCTTCTTTATTTAAGGACTGCATTATTGCTGTCCAGGAATGCCATGCTTTCCAAACTTATAATAACAAGATAAGATCTCATCCCACTCCCTTACATATTGTAGTTTCCGTTGGTCCATTCACCAAATGGGGCATTGACTTTATGACATGTAACCCTCACTCGGTCGGGGGGAATGGATACATCATTGTAGCTGTGGATTATTTCACTAAATGGGCTGAGGCGATGCCTACATTTGATAACACTGGGAAAATTGCAGCATTGTTCATATTCAATCATATCATTACTAGGTTTGGTGTCCCTCAAGCCATCATTACTGATCACGGTAGTCATTTTTGAAATTTTATGATGTCTGAACTTATTGAAAAGTTGGGTCTTCGCCATGAAAACTCAAACCCCTATTATCCACAAGCCAATGGCTAGGTTGATGCAATCAATAAATTTCTCATTGCTATGCTTCGACGGATGATAGGAATCCATAAGACAAACTGGCACATGATGTTGTTCTCAGCGTTATGGGCCTATTAGACATTAGTCAAGTCTACCATGGTATTTACACCTTTCCAATTAGTTTATGGTATCAAAGCTATCTTTCCGATTGAATGTGAAATACTGTCTTTGAAACTAGCCGTTGAAATTCTCCCTAACACCTCTGCCGAAGAGGAGCGTCTTTTGTATTTGATGCAACTTGACGAAACCCATCGTGATGCCGCCTTAGTTATTGAAACTCAGAAGAAACGTGTTAAATCCGAATATGACAAGCATGTTAAGCCACATGATTTTTTTCTGAAGGTGATCTAGTTCTCCTTTACGAGCAAGATCGTGATCTGCTAGGGGCCGGTAAATTCGAGATCATGTGGCAGGGTCCTTATATTGTCAAACGAGTATTGGAGAAGGGAGCTTATGAGTTGGTTGATTATGATGGAATGCCTTTGAGTGAACCCATAAATGGGATTTACTTAAATAAGTACCATGCTTAAGTAATTTTGGCACGAGTGCTTGTACTTTTAGTGTATCATACTCTTGTGTGCTTTTTCGTTGTTTGGTTTTGACCTTCAGCTGCTTACCTTGCATTGTGCTTGGTTTCCATATGTCAGTGTCTTTGCTATCCTACATTGGCTTCGTTGATGGCGCTAGTCGCCGTACTTAGAACTTGATATCTACTGCTTGGTGAATCTATGCACCTATGGATGAATTGATTAGTCTACATGGTGTTTTCCTTGGTCGTGCAACTAACAATATTGTGGAATACAGTGCATTCATCGAATTATTGATCGACGCTATTTCACTTGGAATCCATCATCTTATTGTACAAATCGATTCATAGTTAGTAGTCCTACAATTGAGTAATGTTTACTCCATTTGAAGTCCTACGTTATTAAGGGTATATTTACGAATTCGCCTCTTGGAACGTCATTTTGATTACATTGAATATCAACACATTCCTAGATGTCTAAATACATTAACAGATGCATTGGCTAATTATATGTTAGACATACATTTGAGACATTTATAAAATCCAATCACACTTTGTATATACAGACAGTAAGCCGTAGAAGCCTCATATATATATATAACTATAAAAGTTTTACAAAAAGTGTTTTTGTCCGAAGACCAAAATATAAAAAATGTGAAGCACATGGCTTCATATACAATAGAGCATCAAGGATGCTACTTACTATAACATGCGACTTCCCGTGCTACTCTACGAAGAAGTCGACCAATGGAAGCAGACACGCCCACTGTGTGGCATTGGTAATGCCTTAGGATATCATCAATAGAGGCATCTGGGATGTTCATCGTGAGCCCCTCCAGGTTTTGCTCTTTGGTATTGTAGTCGGCAACAACTACTCCTTCTATGAAATATCTCTCCACTCGCCTCTGGATAGGGGATGAAATTGGAGGTCGGTAAGGTCCCACATCTGCAACATTAAAGAGCATTTGATTAGTCATCAAATAAACAACATAAAAATAGTCTATATAATTAAAAATCACAAAAACATCATATAAAAAAATGTCTTTCTTACCTATGTCCCCCCATTGGGAACCTTCAGGAAGAGCTAAGTCTGTATCTCCTCAGAAGTCCAGTCTGGCATATGCATAGTTGTCGACCATGAGCATCTGAGTACTCAGCCAGTCAAAAAAAACATCGTTATATCTAATGATATGACCAACTGCATGTCATGCCATTAGGTTGACCCACCTCTTCACTCTTGAATCATGTGGGGCAGGTATACCCCACTCTATCTGTAAGCGCAAAACTGAGACCCTCTCTAGGAATAAGGACACCAAAATAGAACCATATCCAAACTGTTTCAGATCACCACTCCTGCACTTGGTCGGTTGTCTTTTCATACTCTTAAGAACCCCTTCACACCATTTGAAAACTTGAGGCTCCATACATTCCAGCACATACTGAAAATAGCTCTGAAGAGCCATATGGGGAGTTGCACTCCATTCCATGCATGTGATGGTATAGAGGATGGTCTGTAGGGGCAAGTCTCAGACATCTCTTATAGCAACTTTACCGCTATGCCTCTGAGTACTTGGTACACAATTCTCATTGATATAGTGGTTGATAGGTGCACCACCACCTCTACTGCTTGTAAGTGTGACTCAGGATCCATGACGAGATAGTTCGGTCAAGAAGTAGATATCCTATATATCTATCGTAAGAATGTGAGCACCCACATGAAACACCTGTTCGTTCACATCCCACATTTTAACTAGGTACTCGACTAATCTCAGCTAGGACCTCATACCCTAGATTTTGAATAATTTTAACAATCCACACTACCGAAGGGCCATTACCATTCCCGAGTCATTCTCGACAAAGTAGTCTTCCTCCTCGTGCTTTCTGTCTCTCCATTCCAACATTTTTACCATGGGAAACCTACAATGGAACATTAAAGAGAGATTAGCATCTTATCTTCTTCCTTGGAGATTTTTTATTGGAAAATGCGTCTTAATTTTTTTTTTGAACTACGCACGTCGCAGGCCTAGGCATTCGTAAAATGCAAAGTCATCACAAGCTGGATATAGGGCCTCTTGTGATGACCCTAGATCATCGTAGGTCCCGATATAGGGAACCTACGATGACCTCTGAACATAGGTACCTTCAAAAACTTAACTCAAAAGTTTATTTTTAACCAATGAAAAACAAATTTTGATCCATGGAAAGTTGAAAGAGATGAAAATTACCTATTCTGTGGAGACCATTTGTCAAATGATCAGTCGTGCCTTCCACAATCTGCAGTGGAAAATCGAGGTAAATAGGGGGTTTTAGAGAAAAGTTTGGGTGAGCTGACAAATGGAATAGTGAAATGAAGTTTTTACCCATTTTTATTGACTTTTTCACCTTTTTCATTTATATTTTATATTATTTTATATATTTTACCTAAACCCTAAAGTCTTAACGACTTTGCAAGTGTTGATGTTTTGCAGATAAAAATTCTAGGAGTAAAACGTTGAACAAGGATACGCATTTTGGTTTGTTTTTATACATTTGTCACATGTACAAATGCTTTTAGGGATTTTCAGGAAAAACTCCGAGCTTAGTTTTTGTTCTTTCTCGTGCTCGTAAATCAATGAGAATGTAATTGAGTATACTTTTTTTGCTTTTTCAGACTCATAATGGTAACACGAAAAACAAAACTGATGGAGTATCCTTTAAGCTCTTTTCATGCTCCGTAAAAACGAAAATATTGCCAAGTGACCTTGTTCTTTTCACGCTCGTAAAAGTATTTGAAGAAAACGTCTGTTGAGAGGTAGTTTATCTCTTTTTTGGTCTCATCAGAATACTTTACGAAAAAGGAACTTATGGAGTTCTCTTTTAGTGTTTTTCAGACTCTCTAAACATGAAAAACCCTTGAGTTTTCTTTCTTTGGAATCATTAAATAAACATCGAAACACCCATATGGGATCGAACCACTCCTTCTTAGGGTTCGTTAAACATACTCCGAGGGACTCATTTGAAGGATGAGATTACATCAACAAGCATATGTTATCCTCCTCAAGCTTTCGTAAAATAAAGAGGTACTCGCCAGAAATGGTGGGGGAAAAATTTGGGAAAGAATTGTGTCTCTGTATCTGTGTTAATGGCAATAATAGTCACTCTTGAACATGACACCCCCCTTCATCATTGTATCTGGGTTGGGAAATCAATTTGTCTCTCATTTGACCATCCACATGTCCATATGTTGGGTCCTCCTTGAGTCAATGCTGCCAAGACCATTGTTGTGTCATTCATATGTTCAAGAGAAGTGTATCCTTAATAAGCCTCATATTGAGTCGGCCATCTGCAGTTATAAATATTCTACCATGTCGGCCTTCGCTGTGTCAGTTTCAAATCACTTCACACTCTGATCTACCTCAAATCTGTTACTTATTTCATGTCATTGATGGGGGATGCATCAAGGCCCTCCCATGACGAGTCTTTTCCTATTGACTTCAACTCATTATCCAGGAACAAGACTTAGAACGGATTCAGTACCTTAGAGCCTGCATGCCTCAATGGGAGGTTTCTTCGCTTTCAACAATGGGTTCACATCATTGACCCCTGATTTGAAGATTCCATCGAGTGTTCGACTTCAACTCATTTAGTCACATTTGTTGGATTGTACTGGGGTACCTTGGGAGTCATTGACATCAATGGTGATTTCCCTCGCACTTGTTAATGGTTTTCATTAATGACCGGTAATCAAGTGGTTTCTACCATGTTCGACTTCAACACCTGTAATCGCATGGTTAGATTTGTACTCAAGGATGATGGGAATGAAGACCCTGGATAATCCCATTCTAATCTAGGTTGCGATGAAGTATTCATGATTTGTATTGACACATAGATCCACTTTGTAGGTCTCATGGCTATGTCCGAATTTGAATTCTTTAGAGCATAGATCCACGGTGTATTCTGGGTGGCTATGCTGATTCATAATGACATGGATCCACAATGTATATTTAGTGGCCATGACTCACTTAAATTTTTGTAATTTGAGTATGGGAATGCCTACTTGGACAATGGTATATTATTATGCTGATGCTTGACTGTTTGCAGGTTCCCGATTGGTGTGCTCCCTGTTTCTGACACACACATTTTACAAAGTATTTCGATTGTCACGAGTTCCAGCCTCATACTTTGGGGGGTATTCTGTTACACATTATTTTGGTCACCCCAGTGATCCATTGACAAACATGTGTTCATGTTGCCAAAAAGAATCTTTCTCCATGAGGAAGGTGACTGGCTTTCTCTTCTCAAAAACCCTGTTAAGGAAGGTTGTCGCAGGCTGCACTATACACAGAGTGCAACGATGCCTGATCATTCCCCCCTACCCTAAAGATGGGATGCAATTTCTTCGCAGGATGCTCTATAGCTAGGGTGTGATAATGTCAAAAGACTAAGAAAAGGTCACGTTTCACGAAAGTTCTAGAAGGGGATCTTCTAGAAGATGAGGTGGCATCTGAATGGTTTGAATATTACTCGCTTCTCTGATTTGGTGGGATCATCCTAATATATTCAAACCATCTCTCTTTCCCTTATATAAAGAGAGATCTCTCATGTAAAAGTTTAATTAAAATTAGGCAAAAGAAATCAAAGCAAGGCTAAGATTGTATGGAGAGTTCTGCATTGGATCATTCTTGAGATCCTCATTTCAGTTCATCAAGCCATTGTAAATATTTTGCATTCAATATTGGAGAAAGTGTGTGTGTTGTAGAAAAGTATCATCAAAAGGGAACCTACGACATCAAGGCTTTGGTTGTAATCTCCACTTTCACTTTAATATAATACAGTGATATGTTTCTTTCCCATAAAACTTGTCTTGTTTTATTGTATGATTCCTTGATCACATGCATAAGTTCTTGTTGAGTATATTGGATTCCTTTCACTTTGATTGGCTTGTGATCCCTTGTAGATTCAATATCAAAGGAGCACCAGAGTGGAGTTAGGATGAAAATGGCAAGAGGAAGCGACATTTAAATGATATGTTGCCTATCTCTTGTTAGCTGGTAAACTCAATAGTTAGAGCTTAGGGAAAGCATCATATTCTGTTATGTTTTGTTCTAGATCTAGGTGGATCAAGGGAGATCTATTTATGTCTGCATTTACCAATAAGTCTCATAACATTAGATGTATCTATAAGTTTTCTTCTAGTTTGTACATTTGTTTCCTTATTTCCAAGAATCTAACTTTCTAGATGATTTTTTTTTAACATACCTTGATGGGGTCTCTGGCTGTGATGTTTCCATTCTCTCCTCTTCTTCCGAACCCTCTTGTAACATTGCAGGTTGTGAATCCCCATTTTAAATAATGTATTGTTACAGTGTTGAGAGGCCTGAGTGCCCAAACAATTATTTAAAGGGCCAATATGCCCAAGAAATGTAATGCTTTGATCATTATTAATAATAAACACATTGCTGGTTGCTAGATGGACAAGGACTAGAGCTATATGGGGCTATGATTCCATAAGAGAGGGGACTTGAGAGGCTAAATGTTTATTCCTATGTTAATTACCTTTTTTCCTAAAGGGGGGAATCTGTTACGTGGGATTCTTAGGGAGGCTAGGAGGTTCTTGATTTCCCCAGGAACATACTTAAACCCGCCCTTGGTCCGATTGTGGGGTTGGTAATTGGACTGTCCACTCCATCACCTTTGTGTTACGTTGTTCTTACCCTCACACACCCCCATGCACTTACCTACCTCCTCCATCCATCCTCGCCTAAGTATTGGTCTCGGGAAGGGGGAATGAATTGTGAAAGAATTAGCCACATGATAGTGGGTTGTAGTGGCCACTGCTGTGATCCAGTCCTGCCTTGAGGATTGCATGTCTGAGATGCAGTGGCCTATGTACAGCATGGCTCATTGCTGGAGGTCTTGAGAGTTCCAACATTGAGATTCTAGACCAGTTGCGCTGGAGGCCCAAATAAGGAGAAGGACTGCCTGAGGGACTGTGTGGTAGAGAAAGGTGGAGGTTTGTTCTCTTGGGTGGTGAAAGCTGGGTAGAAGAGATTTGGGTACTTGGATTGCTGTGAGTGCTGGGAAGCCTGTGAGAGATTGAGAGATGATTGGTTTGGGAATCCAAGTTCACTCTGGAACCGTCCTTATGGATTCATAGCCCTGGCTCAGGGGTGATGTTGCTGTTGATATTTGGAGCAATAGTGTCTACGGTTGGGTGGAATGTCCTTGGTCTGTAGCCATCAATAGTGTCTACGGTTGGGTGGAATGTCCTTGGTATGCAACCAGTTTGTGTCATCTTTCATAAATATAAGTGCACTCCGTTGTGATATTATTATCTTTGTATGAATTTTTTTCCACTGTATATTTAATTATCGTTAATTGAATCTTTAGAACATGCATGCTTGCTGGATATTATTGTGAATGTCGTTAATTCTCTTATCTTATGCATCTCTAATAAATAAAGAAGGTATCAATATGAGAAAGAATTCCAAGGGTGGGCTTGCAGGTAGCATACCCTGACCTGTGGATGGCAGGGTATGTTACACCTCTGTTTCCTGATCCTCATTCATGTTTTCATCTTGTGCATCACTAGATACAGGGCTTCGGATGAAAGCCAATGGGGCCAGACAAGTTTTGAAAACTGAGATTTCCAAAACCCGAAGACCTGAAGGGATCTCAGCCATTGATATTCCGAGAACCATGCATCTCCATATCTAGGGCTCTGGATAAAATCCAGTAGGGCCAGATAGCTTTTGAAGTTTGAGATTTTCAGAGTCGAGAGTCCCGAAGGAATCGTAGCCATTGATCTGCAGGAGACACGCGTCAGAAGATCTCGAGCTTCAAAAAAAAACATTTTCTAAGGAAAAAGGTTGAAGTTTGAGATCTCTGAAGTCCGGAGCCTCAAAGTAAAAAATAGCCGTCATATTGAGGAGGACACGTGGAGTAGATCTGTCAACTGCAGGTAAAGACCCGAATTGAATCCTAGTCGTTCGATCCAGGAGGACACGTGGCGTCATATTGGTAAATTCGAGAATTCGGGGTTCGGGAGTATTGAAAGTGTGCTAGTATGAAAACTCCTGAAGTCCCAAAGCCCAAAGAGCTGAAGTGGTGGCTAACGATGATGTCACCTGGAGGTGATGTGGACCCCATAATTATGAAGTGACGTGGCTTGCAGACGTCACCTGGGATGACGTGGACACATGGGATGTGTGCCATGTGTCAGTAAGATTTGAGCATTTGGAATATTGAAAAGTCGATTAGAACGTGACACGTGTCACCCGCCTGATTGGTGCACGTGTTCGCTTCCATCATTTCACCATGTGGCGACAGATAGTGCAGTCCGGAGACTAGGCACTCCAGAGGATAAATATGTGATAATTTGCATTGGGTCAGAAACTCCCAAAGGTCGGAGTACATACCAAATGTTGATTCCAGAAGACGCAAGTCGAAGGATCGTCGACTTCAGGTGAAAGCACTCTGGGAGAAAGTGTAGGAGGGAAGTTTGAAACTTCTAAAGCCCGAAGAGCCTAAGTGATTCATAATCGTCGATCTGTGGGAAGACACACATTGACAGATCATGAACTCCAGGTAAAAGCGTTCCAGGAGGAGGCAAGCAAGAAAAGTTGAGACTCCTGAAGCGCAGAGTCCCGAAGTGGATCTCGATCATTGATCGTGAAGGAGGACGAGGACCGTTGGTCCGGTCCTGGCTAAAAGTTTCAAAGTCCCAAAGCTCTGGACAAGCACTTTTTCAGCTAAGCACAGGGTCATGTCCATGGTCATATGAAGATTGAGAGTTGAAGGATGAAGGGATAAGGGCCGAATTGGTTTTCTTCGAGACAGAAAGGTGCTAAGGAAGGATTTAGCTGCAGTTTCTAGTCATGGTCACTTGGGAAGGTGATTTGAAGGAAGCGCTTGCATAGGATGAAATTCTATGTCAGCCAAGGATAACAGGACACTGTTATTTTCGGAGAATGGGGATATGGTCTCCATGAACCAAAAAAAATAAAGAGACTTGTAGCATGGTTTGGCAATTTTGTTTATCATATGCATAATTATAACAAAATGGTCGCTTGCACATTTTGTAGAATTAAGGGGCTTAAGCACATCAGATCAGGATGTGTATTGAGGAAATGAAAGAAGGTGAGGGATCCTCCAGTCACGATAAGGAGGACGAAGGCCAAATTACCAGAGTTGGTAATGCAGAGACAGAGTCCAATGGATGCAAGGGAAAATGAGAGTAGGAAACATTTATAGATACGGTAAGAAACTTGAAGATGGAAGTGCAGATATACAAAGCAGACAATGAGAGACTGATGAGAGAGAAAATTCAGATAAATGCTCGAGTGTTGTAGAGCTTGAATTAGTTGCAGAGGCAAATGAAGAAGGTAAGGAACTCAAGACAAGAGGAAGAAGGCATGTGTCATGAAAGGAGAAATGATCGTGGAAGAGATGATTATTCCAGAAGTGCTAGCACAGCTCATGGACACCACTCACCTTCTTACTCAGAAAGAAATATTTATGCATTGGATGATCCCGTAAGAAGTCCATAGGTGTCCCCTATCAATAAATAAAGAAGGAAACAAGAGGTAGATAGTTTGCAAGGAGAGCTGAGGAAGCTCAAGCCATCTTCCTTCGATGGTGAAAGAGAAAGGGAAGATGATGCCGAAGCATGGTTGCTTGGTCTCTAGAGATATTTTTAGTTGCATAACTATTCATCAAACCTGGAAGCCAAGATTGCCACCTACCATTTACACAGGAAAGCTGCAATGTGGTGGGACCAACTGAAGCAAGTGGAGCATGTTAATGAAAGTAGGATCATTTGGAAACAGTTCAAGAATTACTTCCAAAAGGAGTACCTCTTAAAGCATTTCTATGACAAGAAAATGCAGGAGTTCTTTGAACTCAGGTTAGGAAGCATGACTATGGCAGAGTATGAGAAGAAGTTCTTGGGATTGTTAAAATATGTTAGGTTCATTGGTGATGAGAAAGTGAAAATACAAAGATTTCTAAGTGGATTGCCAACCTTTTATAAGGAAAAGATCAAGTATGATGAACCCAAGACCTTGAATGAGGCCATCAGGAAGGATAAATACCTATATGAGCAAGACCAGGGAAGAGAATCCCTGTAGAAATCTTGGAAGGACGAGAAAAATGCGAAGTCTGATCAGAGGAGGAAAGGATTCAAACCTCCCTTCAATAGGAATGAGCCTAATAGAAATCATCAAGATCAATACGCTAAGGAAGGTTTCAATAAGGAAGATTCCTTGGGAAAAGGGGAAGACTACCAATCCAATGCTGGGGATGCAAGGAAGATCACATGTACAAGGGTTACCCACATAGAAAAGACAGAGTGAAGACTGTGCACAACATCCAAGAGGCTATGACAGTCGAAGATATGGGAAGAATCTATGCATCTTTAAATGATCGACAAGCAGAGTACCAATCCAATATGATCGAGGTGGAAGGTAAGATCATAAATCAACCTATTTCTATTTTGACTGATTTAGGAGCAAGTCATTGCTACATTGATCCTAAGATAGTGGATAGATTACATTTGGAGAAAATTAAACTTGGAAAAGCAAGTTTGGTTCAGTTAGCCACTGGAAGCAAAAGAAGAATCCATGATATGGTCAGAAGCTGTTCCATAAGTTTTAATGGCGTGAATACTAGTACTGATCTAAATATCATACCACTGGGGTCTTATGATGTTCTGATTGGGATGGATTGGTTGGAAAAGCATCATGCTGTCCTAGATTGTCATAACAAGACATTTACATGTCTTGATGGAAATGGAAAACAAAGTACTGTGAAAGGAGTTTTTAGACCCATCTCTATAAGGGAGATTTCGGCCTTACAGCTAAAAAGATGTTTTGGAAAAGGATGCCAACTGTATGCAGCTCATGTGGAAGAGCCAGATAATATGAAGGGGCCAAGCCTTGAATATTTCTCGGTACTACAGGAATTTGAGGATGTATTCCAAGAAATACCTGGATTGCCACCAAGAAGGGAGATAGATTTCTCAATTGATTTAGTGCCAGGAGATGCCCTGGTGTTGAAAACACCTTACAGAATGAGCACACCAGAGTTAAAAGAATTACAAATGTAGTTGGAGGAATTGTTGAAGAAAGGGTACATACGTCCAAGTGTTTCAACTTGGGGAGAACTAGTACTTTTTGTCAAAAAGAAGGATGGAACCTTGAGGTTGTGTATTGATTTCCGACAACTGAACAAGTACACTATAAAGAACAAGTATCCGCTACCCTGAATTGATGACCTCTTTGATCAGCTAAGAGGAGCAATTTTTTTTTCAAAGATTGATCTGAAGGTAGGATACCATCAGGTAAGAATCAAGGAAGAATACATTCATAATACAACCTTTAGGACTAGGTATGGGTATTATGAATTTGTAGTGGTGCCATTTAGACTGAACAATGCACCAATTGTCTTCATGTGCTTAATGAAATGGAATATTCAGAAATTATTTGGACAATTTTGTCATAGTATTCTCGAATGACATACTTATCTATTCTAAGTCTGAAGAGGAGCATGAACATCACTTAAGATTGGTATTGCAAGTACCAAGAGAACATCAGTTGTATGCCAAGTTGAGTAAGTGTTCTTTTTATCAAAAGTAGATTCATTACTTGGGACTCATTATTTTAGAGCAGGGCATAGCAATAGATCCAGAGAAGATTGAAGCCATTAGAGGGTGGCCAACACCCATAAATGTGTTAGACGTCAGATCTTTTATGGGATTAGCTGGCTACTACAAAAGGTTCATAGTAGGGTTCTCTAAGATTGATCATCCCATCACTTCTTTGCAAAAGAAGGGAACTAAATTTGAATGGACACTCAAGTGTGAAAATAATTTTAATCTGTTGAAGGAATTACTTAGTAGTGCACCTGTGTTAAATATTGCTGACCCAAATGAAAGTTTTGTTGTATGTACAGATGCTTGTAAGGAAGGAATTGGGGCAGTCCTCACGCAAAATGGACATGTCATTGGATATGAGTCCTAAAACCTTACGGAACATGAGAGGAACTATTCCACACATGACTTGGAACTTACTGCCATTGTTCACACCTTGAGGATGTGGAGGCATTATCTCATGGGGAAGAAATTCAAATTAAGAACATACCACATTGGTTTGAAGTATATTTTTGAACAACTGACCTTGAATGCCAGGCAAACAAGATGGCTAGAATTTTTAAGTGAGTATGACTTCAATATCAAGCATACCAAGGGAAAGGAGAATAAAGTTGCTGATGCACTTAGTAGGAGAGTGCATCTCATGCATGCTACTGCTATCGGTATGCATCAGTCAGACTTGAAGAGAAGAATTTTAGA
This sequence comes from Picea mariana, assembly GCA_032191745.1. Taxonomy (NCBI): domain Eukaryota; kingdom Viridiplantae; phylum Streptophyta; class Pinopsida; order Pinales; family Pinaceae; genus Picea; species Picea mariana. The sequence goes on from JASDQU010688960.1 coordinate 29,224, forward strand.
TGGTCTTGTTACAGATTAACATTACCTATAGATAAAGGAAAACTTACAACAAGGAGATGTACAACATAAAATAAAGGAGTATGATATAAAGGAAGATGGATTACTCATGCATAAAAATAGAATCTATGTTCCTAGTTCTGGAGAACTGAGGAATGTGGTACTGAAGGAAATGCATGATGTTCCTTATGCTGGAAATCCCAGTTACCAGAAAAAAATTACAACAGTAAGAAGCCATTTCTTTTGGACGAGAATGAAGAAGGATGTTGTTGATTACATCACTCGATGTATGGAATGTCAGAAGGTGAAGGCTGAGCATAGGCACCCAGCGGGTTTGCTGCAACCATTGCCAATTCTAGAGAAGAAATGGGAAGTGATCACCATGGATTTCATCACAGGATTACCCAGAAAGAATAAGCAACATGATTCAATCATGGTGGTGGTGGACAAATTAACAAGGCTGCTCATTTTGTGCCTGTGAAGACAACGCATACAACAACTAATATTGCAGAAATTTTCATGAAGGAAATTGCTAGGTTGCATGGGATACCTAGGACAATTGTCTCAGACAGAGATACAAAGTTTAACTCCAACTTCTGGAGGGGATTGTTTAAAGGATTTGGCACAAATCTAAACTTTAGCACAACATATCACCCCCAGATAGATGGGAAAATAGAGAGAGTCAATCGAATAATTGAAGACATGTTGAGAATGTATGTGATGGATAAGCCATCTAAGTGGGAAGATTACTTACACTTGGTTGAGTTTGCATATACCAATGGGTATCAATATTCATTGAGAATGAACCCATTTGAAGCCTTGTATGGTAGGAAATGCAATACTCCAGTGAGCTGGGATAACCCAGCAGATAGAGTGGTACTTGGGCCAAAGTTTCTCAAGGACATGGAAGACCAGGTGGTCAAGATTAAGCAGAATTTAAAGGCAGCTCGAGATAGACATAAATTTTATGCAGACAAGAACATGACAGCTAGAGAATTTAAAGTAGGGGAGCATGTACTTTTGAAAGTGAAGCCCAAGAAAATCTCTTTGAAATTGGGTAGTTGTACAAAGTTGGCAGCCATATTTTGTGGTCCATTTGAAATATTAGACAAAATAGGGCTAGTTGCATACATGCTTGCATTACCTGCTTCCATGAGTGTGCATAATGTATTTCATGTATCTTTACTAAATAAATATGTACATGATCCTAACCATGTTATTGATTGGCATCTAATTTAGGTAGAGACAAAGGGAGACTTTCAGGTTCAACCAACACGGGTATTGGAAAGAAAGGTAAAAATGCTCCAGAATCGAGTTATAGAGTTGGTAAAATTTCAGTGGAACTGCTACGGTCCTGAAGATGCTACCTGAGAGCATGAAGATTCCATGCAGGTAGAGTACCCACAACTTTTTGAATAAATTTGAGATTTTGATCTCTATTTTGTATATGCACTAAGGACAGTGCCAAAATAAGGGGGAGGGGATGTAACACCCCAGGTTGTGAACCCTAATTTTAAATAATGTATTGTTACAATGCTGAGAGGCCTGAGTGCGTAAACAATTATTTAAAGGGACAATATGCCCAAGAAATGTAATGCTTTGATCATTATTAATAATAAACACATCGTTGGCTGCTAGATGGACAAGGACTAGAGTTATAGGGGGCTATGATTCCACAAGAGAGGGGACTTGAGAGGATAAATGTTTATTCCTATGTTAATTACCTTTTTTCCTAAAGGGGGGAATTAGTTACGTGATCTTCTTGGGGAGTCCAGGAGGTTCTTGATTTCCCCACGAACATGCTTAAACCCGCCCCTGGTTCGATTGTGGGGTTGGTCATTGGATTGTGTGCTCTGTCACCTTTGTGTTACCTAATTCTTACCCTCACACACCCCCATGCACTTACCTACCTTATCCATCCATCCTCACCTGGGTATTGGTCTCGGGAAGGGGGACTGAACTGCGAAAAAATTAGCCATGGGATAGTTGGCTATAGTGGCCACTGGTCTGATCCAGTCGTGTCTTGAGGCCCGCATGTATGAGATGCATTGACCTGTGTCTAGCATGGATCATAGTTGTGAGTCCTGAGAGTTACAACATTGATATTCTAGACTAGTTGCACCGGAGGCCCAAATAAGGAGAAGGACTACCTAAGGGACTGTGTGGAAAAGAAAGGTGGAGGTCTGTTCTCTTGGGTGGTGCAAGCTGGGTAGAAGAGAGCTGGGTACTTGGATTGCTGTGAGTGCTGGGAATCCTGTGAGAGATTCAGAGCTGACTGGTTTGGGAAGCCAAGTTCACTCTGGAACCGTCCTTGTGGATTCATAGCCCCGGCTCGGGGGTGACGCTGCTGTTGAGATTTGGAGCAGTAGTGTCTATGGTTGGGTGGAATGTCCTTGGTTTGCAACCAGTTGGTGTCATATTTCATAAGGTTAAATGCTCTCTATTGTGATATTATTATCTGTGTATGAATGTTTTTCCGCTGTATATTTAATTATCGTTAATTGAATCTTTAGAACATGCATGATTGTTGGATATTACTGTGCATGTCGTTAATTCTCTTATCTTATGCATCTCTAATAAATAAAGAAGGTATGGGTATGAGAAATAAGTCCAAGGGTGGGCTTGTAGGTAGCATACCCTGGCCTATGGCTGGCGGGGTATGTTACACCTCTGTTTTCTGATCCTCATTGATGTTGTCATCTTGTGGTTCATCATGATGATGGTGTCTCATTGGATGAAATAGTCCTTCATCTACCTTTACATCTATACTTTCAACTATCTTGTGGATTCTTTTGTTGTAGCACTTGTATCCTTTACTTGTGGAGGAGTATCCTAACATGATATCTTCATCATCTCTAGAGTCAAACTTACCTGAGTTGTCTTCATTTCTTTTAATGTAGCATTTTTTGCCAAATATTTTGAAGTCATTTATTGATGCTAGTCTGCCATGCCATAGTTCATAGAGGGTTTTATCATTGTTTACCCTTATGTGCGCCTTATTGAGAATGTTGAAAAATTTTTGAACAACCTCTCCCCAAAAGGTTCTGGGTACTTGTGATTCATCAAGCATGGCCCTGGCCATTTCTTGAATTTTTTTGTTCATCCTTTCCACTATGCCATTTTGCTGAGGGGTTCTGGAAATAACAAATTGTCTCTTGATCCCATGTTTTTCACAAAAACTATTGAATTCATCAGATGTGAATTCTCCTCCTTTGTCTAACTTTAGGCATTTTATTTTTAAATCCATTTCATTTTCTACCTACACTTTGAAGATTTTGAATTTTTCAAAAGCCTTGAATTTATGCCTCAACAATCCAACCCAAGCCATTCTGGTATAGTCATCAATTAAGATAATGAAATATCTTTCACCTCAAGAAGATTGTGTACTCATAGGGACACATAGATATGTATGAAATAACTCAAGAGGTCGAGTGGTGGAGTGTTCTCTCGCCTTGAAATGAACTCTTGATTGTTTTCCAAACTGACATGACTTGCAGACAATATTCTGAGGTTTGAAGATCTTAGGCATATCCCTCACAACATCTTTTCTTCCTATCTTAACAAGTTGATTAAAACTAAGATGACCTAGTATTTTGTGCCAAGGCCAATTCTCATCAGTTTTTACCAATGCAACATTTTTCTTTGCCTTCTTATAGAACATACACATTTCTTGAATTTTTGATTTCCTTAACAACAATCTTCCCTATATTCACATCCATTACCTTACATCCTCTTCAATGAAAAAGAACATTGTGTCCTTGGTCACACATTTGATTTACACTTAATAAGTTATGTTTTAGACCATCAACATACAACACATTCTATGCTTTGGTATTTCCCTTTTTGTCTTCATCTAATACAACAATTCCTTTTCCTCTGATTCTGGATGGAGCATTGTTTCCAAAAGTGACATTACCACCTTTTTCTTCAGTTAAGAATTCAAAATTACTTTTGTCTCCTATCAAGTGCTTGGAGTAGCCACTCCCAATGTAACATTGATTTTCTTGATTTTTGGCATATAAAACTAGTCCACAATCTTCTTCACTTCTATTTTTCTTCCTCCAAACCTTGGTAAAATGTTCTTGCCTGTATTTCCAAAATATAAGAAACAACTTGCTTCTGCATTCACTTGCCCTGTGTCCAAAATTATTGAATATGTGGCATTTGGAGTCATTTAGTAAAGGAGATAAGGAATTATTGAAAGAATTTTGAACCATATCCCTTTGAGGTTTGTTGAATCTCTTTCCTGTACTTTTGTATACCAAAAAATTATGCAACTTACAACCTTATGTCCAAAGTTTTCACAAGAGAAACAATATCCATAGAAAAACTTTGGATTCCTTGAAATGAAAAACATACTTGTAGGAATCGGTCTTTGTCTACCAACTTGATAAGATTCGGGCACCTATTGCTTCCTTGCTTCATAGTTGGGGTGATTAAGTTTTGACTACTTCTTCTTTTCATCTTTTGCTTGGTTAGGATGATTGTTGTTTACCTTGAGAGAATTTACATAGCTTGTAGGTTTCTCACTAGCTGTCATGCTAGATAACATTCTGAACTAACTCTAGATAAATTCAATTTTGAACTACATCATAGGTTATCATGCTATTCTACGTGTACTCTTGTAAGACTCAATCACTTATGTGATTTATTTTGCATCATTGATCCCTTCGTCCTTCAATCCTTCTATGCACTTCTATTTTCAACCTTTCACGATTTTCTCTAGGAGTTCCATTTCACGTGGATATGCAATAGAACAATAGAAAGAATCCTTCCACACACTTCCTCTACAAGCCTTCTGTGCACTTCTTCTTCCCATGCTCCATGTTTAAATCAATGACAACATATGCTCAACAAACCTGGCCTTGGTTTTCGAGATCCATTCTTCATGTACACCCTAATAGTGTCCAGGGGTGTGTTGGAGATATTACACACTCACCTAGTATTTCTTTTCCTAGGTTGACTAGTTTATGTTGAGGGTGCTCCTGGCTAGATATATTCTCCCCTAGATGAGGGTGCCACATCCTCTTTATTCTTGAGTCAGTTACGCTATAGTTAGACTAGTGAAGTGGAATCTTGCTAGGAAACCTCAGTATTATCACCAAGTGTTGTATGCATACCTCGGTTTCATCACCATGAGTGCACACTTACCTTGAAACCATCACCAAGAAGGCGACACACATGTTCATGCATGGTTCTCTCCTCACTCCACTATTGACTAGTCAGTTAACTGATGACCACATGGCCAATTAACTAGGACTAGGTGGCAGTTCACTCCAATGTCTGTGAGTGAGTGTCTAGATCTCTCTAGATCACTACAACGGTGAATTAGTTTTCTCATGTAGAGTATATCATGTGTATTTTTACCATTACTCATTCAGTTAATACAATTATTTCATTCTACTCTCTTCTCTTCTCTCTCACAAGCTTTGTGTGTTCATTTTCTACTAGTTAGGTTTGATGTGAAAACTTCACAGATGTAAGATATAATGGTTTGATAGGAGAGGTAACTCTTTAGGTTTTGCTCCTATTTCATTTCTAGGTTCACCCTCTGCCTTCAATACCCCATATACCAGTGCATAAGGTTCAAAGGGACATGATGTTGGCGACCACTCATCCAACTCTCTCTGCTCCTCTTCCAACGTGAACAATCAACGAGTATCCGATGCCTCAGGTATCCTACAACAATTGATTTTTTAAGTTCGCAGTGAGGTTTCAGACCTCAAGTACATATTTGAGCTTTTAGATCATTGTGTTTCCATGCTTGTGGTAATGCGTGACAATCTAGGCCCACAACAACTGACGAATGACCTGTCAGCTCATGATGCATCTCATTCACAAATTCCCATTCTCCTACCTTTAGGTCACCAGGGCGATTCCTCGAACAAAGGCCAAATTTGAGTTTTTTGTTTAGATGTTTTGTTTTCAAATGTTAGACTATAATCCCAGTTTTATAGTTTTTTCTAGCTCTCTGGCCTCGATTATACTTTCCACCTGTGCTACTAGTTTAGTCATTTTTGACCCTATGAAGAAATAAAAAATTAACACTAAGTTGGTGCCAAGTTGGTTTCCTTTTTTATCAACTTGGACCAGTAACAACTTGTATGCTTGATATTGTTTTCCATAGCATCTAATTTATAGAAACTTACTTTATTTATATATTTTTTGGGATACATCTACAAATTTGATGTTCATTTTACCTTTCCATAACTGCAATGTTCATTTTACCTTTCCACACATGCATGCTACAATTAAATGGTCATATTATATTATATTCTCTCTCTCTCTCTCTCTCTCTATATATATATATATATATATATATATATATATATATATATATATATATATAACATTGATTAATAAGCATTGAATTGTATATTTGAAAATTATTGTATATTAGTGGAAAGGTAAAATGAACATGAAATTTGTATATATATATATTTGACTAACTCATAGGTAGTCTAAAGGAGGGAGGTTAGGGGAGGACCTTAACATTGTTTGACTCTTTTTTTAAAGAATGTTTCATCAGTGGTGTTAAGGAGGAAATTAGAGCACAAGTCATGATACAGTGTCCAACCACTTGATTGGAAGCCCATGAGAGAGACAAAAAAAATAGATATGGTGCTCAATTACCAAACCAAAATATCCTCATTCACTTCTCACACTCAACATCCTTTGGAAACTACCACATGCCCCTCCACATATTATCCCTTTGGAATCCAAAAGTTTTTCGTGGAAGAGATGGTTGAATGAAAACACCTCATGATTTTCTACAATTGTGATGAGTGGTATTTCAAAGGGTGCAAACATAAAGTACATAAATTATTTCAAATATATGTATCCCCCAAGACCATTCAAAAGACATTCTAGTTGAAGAAACTCTCGAATAAACTTCAAATACCCAACCCCTCCTCCTCGATAAGAAACTACCTTACAAGCTCCTTGTCAGGAACCCCAAATTTCTCTACATTCTTTATTTGGTTTTCTATATCCCAAACTCTGAAGTTGACTGGTTACATCAAGAAATGGAAAGTGTTTTTTTATTAATAGCAACAACACCCATAATTTTATTCATAGGAGAGTGGTTGAAGAAGCCTATTTTTATGTCCATGCCATACCTAATTTTCAAATTTTGATAGCTAATGGGGGTATGATGAAATGTGGAGACTCATGTGAAAATGTGAAACTTCAAAATAATCTCAAATCTCAGATGTTTTCTATTGATATGGTTGGTTTTCATGTAGTTCTTGATATATAATGGAGGTATGATGAAATGTGGAGACTCATGTGAAAATGTGAAACTTTAAAATAATCTCAAATCTCACATGTTTTCTATTGATATGGTTGGTTTTCATGTAGTTCTTAGTGTATAATGGTTATGCACTTTAGGAATCATCACTATGGATTTAAAGGATTTATATATGAGCTTCACTAAGGAAGGAAAAAAACATACCCTTTAGGTGTTTCAATCTAGTTCCCTTGAAATTATTAACTCTAACCATATGAAGAAGTTATTGAAGAAAGGCCACTCCAACATTATTTCCCAATTCAGTGCCATCCAAGTGGTGGACATCCACCAATATGATATTCACCTTGATTTGTAGCTACTCCTATATGAACATCAACATGTATTTGAAACACCCCAGGGCTTACCACCTTCATTTTATGATCATGACCATGGCATTCCCTTGGTTCCATGTGGTCAACCACCCAATGTACATCCTTATAGGCACCCTTTTGAACAAAATAATGAAATAAAAAAGATCATTCATGAAATATTGGAGGTTAGAGTCATACATCCTAGTACTATCCCTTACTCATCACCTGTGGTAATGGTATTAAAAAAGAATGCAATTAGGACATGTGTCCTGATTTTAGGGCTCTCGATGATTTGACTATCAAGGAGAAATTTCCCATTCGAGTTATTGAAGACCTCTTGGAAAACCTATCTATCATGTTTCACTTTTGAAAAGTTGCACCAATGGGCATAATGAATTCCCCTTATATAATGGAGGTACAATACCACTTATCACGGAGCTACAAAAATTACACCATATGAATATATTTATGGCCAAAAACCTTTGTTAATGGCTTCCAATTTACCAGGAACCTTCAATTTTCATGTAGCAGATATCACATTTCACACCAAAGAAGCCATTATCTACACACTTAAGGACAATTTGGTTATGGATCAAAATAGAATGAGGCAATAAGTTGAACAACATTTCTCATAGTGATTTTTTGCATAAATGGATCATGTGTTTCTTTTCCTTCAAACATATAAACAAACATCCCTCAAAAATAAAATCCACCCTAAACTAGCACCAAAGTTTTATGGACCCTACAAGATCATCCAATGCATTGGACAAGTGGCCTGTAATCTAGCTATTCTAGCTCACTCAAATATCCATCGAGTCGTACATGTGGCTTTCCTAAAGAATGTAGTGGGATCAAACTGTAGGCTAAAAACTAGCTTGTTAGAACTTGATGAATAAGGGTCCATTTGGATCTAGCTGGAAGCAATATTGGCTACTAGAGAGCGTCAATTGTGCCAGTGCATGGTCATAGAAGTATTGATCCAATGGAAATATATGTATCCAAAATATGAGACATGAGAACCAATGGTGATTCTACATCAATTTTCCTACCTCTAGCGTTGAGGAAAAAAATTCTTTTGGAGGGAGAGGGCATGTTAGGGTCCTATCCTAACTTCCCTACTTTAGGTTACTTGGGAGTTAATTAATGTATGCAATCATCGTCTTTGAATTAGGCCCATTATATAGTAGTGGATATTTATTTTATGTGGAAGGGTCCTATTTATTAATTAAGGCCCACTAGGGAGCTAGTACTCATTAATAACAGGACCACAATTTGTTAGTTTTTTCTATAGAGAATCTATTTAAAGAGCTCAAAGGTTATATAATATTTTGGTTGGCTATTATTGTAAATGGAGCTCTACTCAATGAGAGGTCACCCTACCTTAAGAGGTAAGTGAACATTCCTTTTTTTTGATAATCATTAATACAAGGATATATTTCATGTATTTCATCTTATTTGTATCTTGTATCCATTTTTCTTCATTTATATTCTCTACATACCTAGTTTGTGATTCAAGTCTAAGGGTTAAGGATCTAGTAAAAAAAGATGTTATATTCCCTCCATTATATCAATATTTACCAAAAATAAAATACAATAACATTATGGGTAGAATGCATCAAGTATAGAGAATAATTCAAACCACAACTAGGTTAACATGAAAAATAGACCAATTTTAGAGCAAATCCAGGTTAAAATACAACAAGAGGAGGACACGTAAAATTATTTTAGAAGCCTGCAAATCTCAAATGTTACACCAAAATTTTGATTTTGGGATTGTTGAGCCAACAACACATTTTGAATATGAGAAGCCCAATTCATTTTTTTGGAATTATGGGATTACCACATTCCATGCAACATATGTTAGGGACCTAACCTCTCTAACTCCTCACGTAGGTAGAATAATATATTTTCCATGTAATAAAGGCCAATATTAACAAGGCCTAGTAATAAGGAAGAATAATTCAAATGTAAGAATACCTAATAGAAG
>JASDQU010688962.1:0-25608 GCA_032191745.1 Picea mariana
ACTCCCTGTGTTCAAGCACCCACTTGAACCTTTGAGGACACCAGTCCTCCCTAGCTCCTCCCAACCACCTTGAAATATAAATCTTTGCTACTGAAACTTATTACAGTGATATGATGTTCAACAATGGCTTACCAGACTTATCACTGTTCTGCTACATTTCGTTGCTTTGTCTGCCTCATTGCCTTTCTGCACACATCACTTGCACTGTCTATTCTTCCGCTTTTTATGTTCTATTCTCCATGTCCATTCACTGCACAGTTCCTCTTTTGTGTTATCCAGCTGTTGCACTCTCCTCCTTCTTCACACATGAATCACCTTCACCAACAACAACCACAGCAACCACCAACAACAACCACAGCAACCACCAACAACAACCTCATCTCTTCTCTGTACCTTGTATTTATAGATTCTGCGCACCTTGTGCATGCAATGTTCGCAATGCCTCTGCATGCTGACTTTGCGCTACTATCCTCCACCTCTCGAGTGCTCTGTCTGATCATCATCGTGACACTTCAGCTTCTCTGGCTGTTTTCCCATGCGTTCAACATCACTGGATGTTATGTTGAGATTCCTCAGTCTCTCTAGCAGTTGAGACTCTTCGTCTTCTCTATGACAGTCGAGCTCACCTTCTCTGTTTTAGTTACAGGCTTCCATGCTCATCCATCTGTCAACCCCCTCTAAGAATAGTCTTCCTTCACTTGGACGAAGCTTGGAGACTCTTCATCTCCTCTGGCAATCACATAGGGGTCTCTTCGAATTCTCTAGCAAATGCCATCAATGGTTTCTGGTAGTTTCACTGTGTCGTGCATCAGTAGCCCTCCAATCAACACTTGATCTGATGGTTCAGATTGCATCGCAATTTCACCTATCGCGATATTAGGATTCCTGATATCAATAATCTTTGACATGTCCAACTCTCGATCCCCAAAATTTCGACAAGGACTGGAATCAACGGTCCAGATTCAACCTTAATCTGACGGCTCAGATTACATCGTGATTTCACATATCGCGATATCAGGATTCCCTATGTCAATATTCTTTGTCATGTCCAACTCTCGATCCCCGATGCCTCTCCATTGACTGGAATCAATGGTCCAGATTTGATCTTGATTCAATGGCTGCAATTTAAGTCGTGATTTTACATATTGAGGAATCGAGATCCCTATTGCAATGTTTCTTTGACATTTCCAAAACGCGATCCTCGAAACTCCGACATGGTGTCCATCTGCTGACATCACACGTGGATTGATACGTGTTGAATACTGCCACGTGTCACTCTGATTCGTGACTTACATGTGCCTGAAATGTTGAATCAATATGACACTTGTCATTACCTAGTTGTGCCACATGTTCCTAGATAAAGTGGTCTGCTAATGTGAGTCGGGTCAACGGTCTAGATCACATCTTGATCTGACGGTTCAGGTTCAGTCGGGATTTCACACATTGCGATTTCGGGATTCTTGATGTCAATATTCTTTGACATCTCCAACTCTCGATCCTCGAAACCTCGACAGGGAGTCGGATCAACAGTCCACATAACCCCCTAAGATGGACGATCCTCTTGCTTCCGGGATTTGTGAGCCCTCTACTCCTTGCACTTTTTAAAGATCGTACAGGTTTTCCTCGATCCAACGGTGTTTGGACCTTGCATTCAGATCTGATGCCTCTAACTTCATTTAGCCCTCTGGCTAAGCTCGTGGTTCACGTGACCTCCCCCTATATGACTGCAGCCAAACCTCCTCATCGGGGTTTCATACTTTCCAATGTTGAAACATGTATGTCCTCAGGATTCGCGATCCCTCGAATCTCGATGTGCTCTTTACGCACTAGCTCTCCTGGCTAGGCTCCTGGCCCATATGACCATTATCCCCATGACCGCAGTCTTACCACTCGTCGGGGTTTCGAGCTTTTCAATGCCGTAATGCATTGGCTCATGGAATTCTCGATATGTGAAACCCTGATGAGTCAACCCTCCTTTCGATATTTCACCTTGGCTTTTCCCGATGGTAAACATCGTGCAGCTCCTGTCCGATCTGACGACTGATGGGATTTCTGAATGAGATCCAACGACTCTCGATCTCTCCCTTCTGTAGGCTTCTCCTGACCTCCTCTTGGACGTAGAAACCAACGGTCCAGATCTTCTTCTTCAACCGATCTGACGACGGCTGTGCTCCCTCCTGAGCTTACATTGTTCTTGTTTTCCATCAATGCACACTCTGATCCTGCCATCTTCATTGTTGTACTTGCCAACGTTGCCTTCAATCATTCGATCTTCCTGGAATTATCTTCTATTTTCCTGTTGATCATCGGTGTTGTACTCAAGCCATCATTACTATTGTACTTGCCATCAATGACAAGTTTACGCTGCCTGTAAAACATACCACACATCCTCTGCACTATCTCTTCTGATCTTATCGAGGTTGCTCTGCAGCTTCTTCCCAAAATACGTCTGGTGCCCGTCTGTTACATTCTTCCTGTATTCATGCCATCTTCATTGCTGTAATTGCCATAAATGACAAGCATATGCTACCTGTTAAACATTTCCAACACTCTTCCTGGGCCTAACTATGATATAGAAGTGCTCTACCATCTTGAATTCCTTGGGGGTTCTCTTTCTATCGGCATAACTTTTCTGTCTATTTTGAGTGATTTTCAGATTTTGCTTTATTTGAATCACTTGTTTTTCCATTTCTTTCAACATGTTGGATCCAATCATAATTCTATTCACGAGGTTACTCCAATTGTCTAGAGTATTGCACGACCTACCATAGAGGACTTCAAAAGGGATCATCTTTAGTGATTCTTGGTAGCCATTCTTGTAGGCAAATTCCACCAGTGGCAGGTAATCTTCCCACTTTTTAGGTTGATGCATTACATGCATCCTTAGCATGTCTTCTAGTATTTGGTTTACTCTTTCCGTCTGTCCATCGGTTTGAGGATGATAGGCTGCACTAAACAATAATTTGGTCTTCAGGCTATCCATTAAGGATTTCCAAAAGTTTGAAGTAAATTTTGTGTCTCTGTCAGACATGATCTCCTTAGGCATGACATGTAGTATGAATATCTCCTTCATGAATATGTTGGTGATATCTATTGCCTTGCAAGTTGATTGGAAGGGAATAAAATGAGCAGACTTGCTCAATTTATCCACTACTACCATGATGGCGTAATTATGCCTGGTCGACGTTGGTAATCCGGTGATGAAATCCATGGAGATGGTCTCCCATTTCCATTCTGGGATTGGTAGAGGTTGTAATAATCCTGCTGGGTGTCGATTCTCTACTTTAACTTTCTAGCACTCTAGACATTTAGCTTAATACTCAGTTATGCCTTTCTTCAACCCAGACTAATATAATTGTTTCCTGGTGGCCGTGACCATCTTCTGATAGCCCAGATGGTCGGTGTATGGTCTCTTGTGAAATTCGTCCATTATGAACCTCTTCAAGTCATCACAACTTGGAATATATAGCATGTCTCAGTAAGTCAACAAACCTCCATATAGTATCTGGTGGCCTTCATACTTTATCCCTGCAGGTTCTTGCTCCAGGTATGAGGTCACGGATTGAGAGAATGCGTATGTTTCTTGTGCATTCCTGACTCTTTGCCTCACATTCATCTCGTAGGTGCTCACTGCTGCCAGGTGAATTGTTTTCATACTTCTGCTAAGGGCATCGACTACCTTATTTTCCTTTACTCTGATATGTTTTATTTTGAAATCAAACTCGTTAAGGAGGGCCATCCACCTAGCTTGTCTAGCATTGAGTTTGTGTTGGTCAAATAGGTGTCGCATTCCACAATGGTCTGTCATAAGTACAAATTTCCTACCTAGGAGGTAATGCCTCCACACTTTTAAAGCGTGCACTATAGCGGCCAACTCCAGATCATGGGTCACATAGTTGACTTCATGTTCATTCAATTTTCGAGATTCATAGCAAACTATGCTTCCTTCTTGCATAAGGACTCCTTCAAGTCCTTCCTTGCAGGCATCTGTGCACACGAGGAAGCCCTTATCTGGATCGACGATCTTCATCACGGGCACATGGGTCAAGAGTGTTTTAGTGACTGAAACCTTCCTTCACATTCCGATGTCCAAATGAATTTAAACCCCTTCCTCTGGAGGGCAGTGATTGGATAACCAATTTTGGAAAACCCTCTTATAAACCTCCTATAGTATCTTGCTAAACCCATAAAGGATCTGATATCTGAAACATCCTTTGGGGTATGCCATTCCCTGATGGATCTGAGCTTGTTAGGGTCTACTGCTACCCCTTCTTCAGATATGGCATGGCCCAAGTAATGCATTTTCTTCTGGAAAAAGTCACACTTGCTAAATTTGGCGTAGAGTTGATGCTCTCTTAGCACTTGAAGTACAAGTCTAAGATGTTCCTCATGTTCCTCTCTATTCTTGGAGTAGATTAAGATATCGTCAATAAAAACCAATAAAAACTTGTCTAGGAATTTTCTCAGTACATTGTTCATCAAGCACATAAAGGTGGCAGGGGCATTGGTTAATCCAAATGGTACTACCACAAATTTGTAGTGACCATATCTTGTCCTGAAAGCGGTTTTATGGATGTCTTCATCCTTGATTCGGACTTGATGGTATCCAGATCTCAAGTCAATATTTGAGAAAATGGTAGCACCCCCTAATTGATCGAACAAGTCATTGATTCTGGGTAAGGGGTATTTATTCTTTATGGTTATCTTATTGAGCTGTCAATAATCTATGCATAGTTGGAATGTTCCATCTTTCTTCTTCACAGACAAGACTGGTGCTCCCCATGGAGACACGCTAGGTCGGATGTAGCCTTTGTGCATCATTTCCTTTAGTTGCAGTTTGAGTTCAACGAGCTCAGGTGTACTCATCCTATAGGGGTCCCTAGATATTGGTACCGCTCCAGGTGCAAGTTCTATTGAGAATTCAATGTCCCTTCTTGGAGGTAGACCTGGTACCTCTTATGGAAACACATCTTTATACTCTCTTAGTATGGGGTGGTCTTCTAGGCTTGGTCTGTCATCCTCAACAGATTCCAACACCTGTATTGCATATAGAGGACATCCCTTTCTGCAATACTTTTTCATTTGAAGGGTTGATATTCGTCTCACTGAGACAGGCTTCTGAATCCCTTGGAGGGTTATCTTTTTCCCTTGTTCATTTACATATTCTAAGGTTTTGTGGTAACAATCTAGCTTAGTTTTATATGCAGCTCGCTAGTCCATACCAATCAGCAGGTCATATGATCCTAGGAGAAGTATGTTAAGGTTATATTAGGTGGTAAATCCATCCATAGTGAATTGGCAAGCTGGTACGACCTCCGCTATTTTTCTTTTGGTGCCAGTGGCTAACTATACCAACCATGGCTTAGCATGTTTATGTGGATGTAATTTACACTTATCAACAACCTGAGGGGCCACATAACTCAAATTTGAACCAGAGTCAATTAAAATAGATATTAGATGGTTGACGATCATACCTTCCATCTCCACCACTGAAGCTTGGTGGTCGGCTTGTTTATTATCCACGTTGCATAAATTTGTGGCATACTCCTGGCCACCTTATTGATGGTGATAGCTTCTTGGACGTTGTAAATTCTCCTATTGTTTTGTTGTTCGTGTGGACAATCCCTCAGTATATGTTCTTCTCCACAGCCCCAACATTTCAAGGGTTCTTTCTTTGGGTTATCAGTTCTTCATGGGGTTGATCCAAAAGGTTTATTTCCACTCTGGGAGGGGAAATTCTACTGGCGTACACTTTGGGCCGGAAAGCTCATCCTTGAATCCTTCTTATAGTTTTTAAATCTTGGGGGTCTAAACCCATTTTTATGGAACCCTAAACTATTATTTTGTTTCCACCCTTTGCGAGGCTCTATCTGAATCCCAAGTTGTTCATAACAATATCTTTCCTTTCAGATAGTGTCTTCTAGGGTGTTTGGCTCGTCAAACTCAATTGTGTTTTGATAGTGCTTAGGTAGCCCACTGATAAATCACTGCACCTTTGCCTTTTCCACTTTTATGTAGGGTACATACCTCAGCAACTCAAGGAATCTGCTGACATATTCCTCTATGGTGAGTTTCCCCAGCTTGAGTTCATATAACTCTTTAGTCTTCTCATCAAAATATTTTTCTGACAGATACTTCTTCCTGAAGTATTTCTCAAACCGTTCCCAAGATAGGTCCTCTTCATGAATCCCTTTCACATTCTTAAGGTCTTCCCACCAAATGGAAGCCTTTTGATCCAAGTTGAAAGTGGCTACTTAGGCCTTAATGTTTTTAGAGAAGTCATGGACTCTGAAATATTTCTTTAGTCCAAGCAACCAGGCCTTCGTCTCCTCTCCTTTCTTAATATCACCGTCGAAAGAGGGTGGTCTGGCCATCCTAAATTCTTCAAGATTATGACTTTTGGAATGATTTTTTTTCTTCCGTTTTCTTTGAGAATATGAATTGATTATACTACTAGAAGATCCCTTTGAGTCATCAGTTTCCTTTCCAGAGGATTCGTCCGATGCTTGTCTCTTGTCTCCAAGTTAGACCTTTCTCGAGGTACTCCTCCCAGTGCGACCACTTAAAGGGCCATGTCTCCGTACCTTAGGTGGACTTCGACTCCTCCTTGTCTATCGTCAGTCCACATGACTTTTGTTAGGTCCATGCTACAATTGTCTTTGTATGTCAGATAAAATCTGCAACAAAACTGCATTAATTTCCGTTTTCTTCTCTTGCTCTTTTATCAATCTCTTGTTGTCGGCCCTGAAGCTTTGTAACTCAGCCATGAGACTCCTCACAGTCTTAGCTAGGTCTGGAGGGGTCTCTACCGCCCTCCTCTCATCAGACTCTTCGTCTATATTCTAGGAGCCATCCCCTACTTCGTGGCGCGTCACCTTTCTATATTATTGCAGTTTCCTGTGGTTGATCGACCGCTTGAGTGCGGAAAAAACACTTGGTGTTAGCTAACATTATATTAATTCATAATCAACACATAATTCGCATTTCTTAAATACATACACACACAACAGTAAGCTGTCATTCTTTTCTATACTAAGGGCTTAACCAGACTTCTTAGGAAGGGAGTAAGGTAGGATATCGCCCTTTAAACCCCTTAATGTGATCTTTATGCAACTCGTCCATGAGCCGAAATAGGCCAAGTGTTGTAACCATGCTCTGATACCAATTTGTAACACACCCACCCTTATGAAGGAGCTACTATCGTGTAAATTCTCTAACTTTTCGTCTTTTATTCTCCCGCAATTCTCTCCTTTGACCTTTCTCTCATGTGAGTTAGCGAAATGTTGAACCCTCGCGACGTGTCCCCTTACGATGGATGGTTCTGATTAACTTCGAAACTTTGGGGCTTCACAAAAGTCTGCTCTCCTATGCACTTTCAAGGGCTAGACCTCGTGTACTTTCCCATGGATCTCACGGCTATGGTCCTCCGTGCATAGATCCATGAACAAGATTTGTCCTCTACCTGTGTGCGAACTCCGAACTCACGGACCCGAGGGGATAGAGGGGTTAAATCTCATGCTCTTTCCCCTAGCCAACAGCCATGACAACCCTCAGCTCCTTCCAGAAAGATCTTGTCTGTCCGTCCTTCAGACAAGGAAAACCTTTCCTTTTCGGTATTTTCCTATCACTAATTTTCCTGAGTTCTCACCCCAAACAGGTTAGGGACTTGGATCTGGAAATTCACACGACACGAGGGTTAGGGGAGAGTATTCTCTTCATAAAGTTGGTTTAAGGTCTACACGACATTTCCTATCTCGACCATTTTATGACTTATGCCCGGGAAGCCCTTCGGAGTGAAGTCGGGCATACAGTTTATCAGTGGGAAGTATGAGTTTCCAAGAAGATGGAATCATATGCATAACATAGCCATTTCACACAGAGATGTTCATACCTATATATATATATATATAGATATATATATAGATGTGTAAAAACCAAGAAATCATTTATCATTCTAACTCAACAATTAAGGCCAATAAAAGACTTATCAAAATTAGACAATGTGAAGTGACTGCTGGAAGGGGTGGCCATTTCCACCCAACTGTAGTCTCAGTCACTCCAAACGGATTTACCACTAGTCACCCTTGAGCTAGACCACGATGCTCTGCAACACAACCTTTTCTTCTCGCTTAGCCACAATAGGGACAAAGGTTACTCTCCTCCTCCCGCAGGATCCTGGAGATGGTTTACATGATACCAAGCAAGGAGGACTAGCCTCGTTTATCAGATTGTATCGTAACCTTCTCTGTCATTTTCTTTGTCCAGAACGCTTAATTTTTCAATTGTTCCTTGAATCCCCGAGATTCACTTCCCGTCTCTACACTCTTCGCAGGCGCGTTCTTTCCTCTGCCGACCACACCTTCCCTTCTCACCTCTTTCAGCGAAGTTTTGTGTGGTCCGAATTCCCAGTCAACGGTCAAGTCTAGAAGCCTTACGAATGAGTGCTTACACACCCCATCCCTCATTAACTCTTGAGGAGGCCTTCCCACATACCAACCTGACTGTAATTCATTTCTGGGTCAGAGGACGGTTCTGGTCCTGAGCAATTAAATCCAATAAGAATTGGTTTGGTGAAGGTTCAACCATTCCTGGTCCCCTTCACCCTCTCTTCGTATAGCATTCATGGTCTTTCTAAATACACCCCCCTTCCATTAGTCATGCAACACTTGTCCATTTTCTTAGTAAATAATTAGGTTCACATTCGTTTACCTTTCAAACAAAGGTCCATTGAATCAATATTCACACATATAAAAATTTCCATAGTCTTATGGCCATTTATAGTTATATTTACAAACTAGGGAAAACAGGGTGTCACATATGATAATTGGGTAGTTTGTTTTAAATACAAGAAAATTGAACAATAAAATTGATATGATACATAGGTGCCTTCTTTTATGACCTTTTCCATGCATATTTAGAAAATAGTTGACATATCACCCATAGTTGGCATAGGGGAAGCACTTTACCACCCAAAACCTTAATCCCAAACAATGTCGAATGGCCTTACTTACTCTAGAAATAGAGTTTAAATAAAGAGAGATTGTGGGATACCATAAATTAAAGAAGCTAGAACACGTTCCAAGATAATTCATATATTTTTGGCCTAAAATAACATGCTAAATATTTTACCTCTAGGTGTTCGAAAAAACTTCCAACTCCTACATAAACCTCAAATTGTCACCTTTCTCCTTGTTGACCAAAATTTGATAACCTGTATGTTCCCGCTCTTGGAATAATAATTAAAATAAAATGATATTGAAAGATGAATATTTTTGAACTATTATATGTTCATTGCATAACCCTCGGTATCAACTTCGCCATGCATTTCACGGAATCAAAATCAGAGTCTCCATGACCAAGATACACATACTTTTGTCCAGAAGTCCATTGGAGGTATTACAAGAAGAAATATGAAAAGTGTTCTAAGTGACATGTTCTCTCCTCTCCTTTCCCTTCACCTCTATTCATTCTCTTATTTTATAGCTAGTCATTTTTTCCATTGTCTCATTACTTTCATATTCCCCTTACCATTTTCCACACTTATCAATTTTTCCTTGTTCCTTTCCACGCTCACATTCATTTCCCTTTTCCTTTATTTTCCCATTTATTTACATTCATTTCCCTTTTCCTTTATTTTTTCATTTCTTTACGTGATCCATTATATACTTTCGAGACCTAGTCTTATTTATTATGGCTTACAGCGAGTTCGCTACCCTCACAATGCACTTTGATTTTCACCACCTTCATAATGCACATAACTCTTTTTACTACTCTTTACTATGTAACTTCTCCAACACTTAGCCAAATATATGAGTTATCGCGGGTTCACAGGTTCGCAGGTTGGTGAGGGTTGGTGATGTTTATTTCATGTTATATGAATCCATCCAACCGATTCTCAAGACTTAGAATATTTTACAACTATTTACCTCTCCTCTCCACTTCACCTACACTTAAAAATTTTCACACTCATTCCTTACTATGTATACCGCCAATCCGCGGTGATTTGCTCACCTACCTCTACATTCACTTAAACTTGTGAACCTTCCATATTATTTTAACAATATTTTTCATATCCTAAGTTCTATGAGGAACATATCCAAGTGACACATGACACTTTATTAACCAATGAGATACATCCACATGGAAATTGAATGGGTGGTATCACATGGCAACTAATTAATGGAGACATGTTGCAACTTACAAAAGTGAAACATGGAGTGATTTTATTGGATAACATATGGCAGATTCTTATTGGCATATTGTTGGCCTACCGAGTGATGACATGTGGAAATATTTGGTTGGGTGACTCATCATTGCTGACTGAGCATATTGGTGGTTGACTGGGCTTGAAAAACTATTATTATATTCAACAATTTTCCAAGGGTTGAATCCTCCAAGCTCCATAGTTTTCTCTCTTCTTTATTTATTGTAAAGTGTATGTTACACTTAACATTATATACCACTAAGACTCTTTTATTCTTGTACATGTGGGATAAGAATAATGAAGAAAAATTGAAATTCAACAAAGGAGGTCGAAATTAAATCAAGGGTCCACATTTACCAATCAAACTTGATCGACAGTGACTGATTCACGATCTTGCAAATGCTATATCTTGAAACCCCAATCTCTGTTTGCAACAAACTTTATACTGTTGGAAAGGTATTTCGACGTAGAAGATGATGGTATATGTTTCAAGTGTTTAAAGTTGATACATTTTTCTTAGAAATTAAAATATCAGTAAGCTACATGTTTTAATGGGCCTGCGTGACAACTCAACTTCACAAGCTCATATCTTGGGATCTAGACAACGATTTTGGACAAATTTTATATCATTGCAAAGTTAAGATGATGAATATAACATCTAAAATTATTTACATGGTTAAAATTTTTATTATCATTCCCATAGAATTAAAACACAGTCATCCTCTTTTAAAGGGAAATTAATTAAATTTCAAAAAATAAAATTTTAATTAAAACTTTTATTTAAAAGGAGAGGGACCCACTTTCAGTATACTTTATTAATTATGTGAATACATTAATGATGAGTTAATGAGGCATTAATTAAAGGAAATGTTTTAAGAAGAAACTTGTACGAGAATTGCTAGAAGGGCAAGAAACAATTGAAATGGTTCCTGTAACCGTCGATGAAGACAATAAAAGGGACACCAAAAAGCAAGTGAAGACAGGAGAGACCATCATAGTAAGTTTATGTTGATCAAATCTTTCTTTTTCTTTATCAAGTTGTTCATCTAGTTATTCCACCTCTTTCACTAGAAAGTTTTAACTGAAGACCGACAACTCCTTTTTTTTTCTTCTTACGAGGTCTTGGTGTTCTTCTACCACCATCGTCTTCCTTCTAAAAGATTACTTCTTGTATTTATTTTCTTTATGGTGTGCGGAGCCCCAATCCCAGTCTTTAAGACAAACACATTTACAATTTCAAAGAATATGTAACAAACTATATATTTTTTAGAAATTTCAAGAGAGCTATTTTGGGAAAAATCTCAATTGTGCTTTGTAACTTTGTTTTCAGAATATAAAGTATTTGAGGTCGATCTATCATTATCTTTATTTGAGCTACCCATGTGTCCACTCTGTTAAAGTTCTCTTGTGCATGCAAGTCATCTTCCTTTTATTTTTTTATGTGATCATAAATCTTTATCTTAAACTATGATGGATGTGAGGAAGTTTTGCTTATTTGCTTATTTTTCATGTCATCATAAATCTTTATTTGCTTATTTTTAAATCTTGCTTTAGATTTATTTTCCCTCTATACATGACTTTCTTTTATTGAATTCACAACTTTTCCTAGGTGATGAAGAAAAAAAAAAGGCATATTGAATTACACACTAATTTTATAGCAGATTCCATATTTGACTAATAGATGCAAACTATAGACAAAACTTAACACACAAAGATACATGCAATTTCCATTAGATAAGATTGCTTAGGCCTTGGTATTGAATCCGTTGTGAATCACCCCACTACCAACAAATATGAAACTCATAAATGAAGAAGCCAACAAATATGATAGATGGATGAATCTATCAATGTTTCATCGAGACTCGCACATGAGATCTAGCTAAAGAAAGTACAAACACAACTTATTAAGAAATGAAGATAGCTTTAATATGGAAGAATGAGAAAATATATTCACACTACTCCAATGAGATAATCAATGAATGACAATTGATACATAAATGATGATCAATATGATACAATGAATGAATGGAATACACTCATATATAGGAAAGAACATGCATAATAACATAATGCATGCATGTATAATAGCATAATAGTGATGATGTAAAATAAAAAGTCTAAAATAAAACTAGTAGGTTAACTCCCACTGAACTAGTGTGTCGAAACTAGAAATTTCTCCAATGCTCCCCTGAACATCACCATGGAGTAAAACATGAGTCCCAACAACTAGGCCATATTAGGTAATCATGTACAATGCAAATAATGAAAACTGAATAAAAATGAGGAAAGAGGCAAAACCACGTGGGAACAAAACCCCCCCTCAAAAGACAATGCATCAAAAGAAGAAAAGGAAGTTGCTAGGAAACTATGTTCTTCACTGCTAGACAATCCCACAAAGTCTGAAACTTCTGCTCACTGAAAGTCTTCATGAAGATGTAGAAGTATTTATGGATATGATGAATTCCTTTGGCAACCTGTCTAGCCTTGTACCTCTTGATTCTGTGGACCCATCTGCACCTGAAAATATTCCTTTCTGGTGGAAGTGGAACCAAATTCCAAGTCTGATTCTCTAGGAGTAAGTCATACTCCTTCGGCATGGCTACTTTCCATAATAGATTTCCCACAGCCTTATTGTAGGTATTTGGATCACAAGATTGAACCATATAGAAATGCATGGGCATCACAGGTTCAGAAGATGAAAGTACATGAGAAGGATCCTCATGCTGAGATCGAGTCCTCCTCGAATCCAATGGATTCCCTGCAATGACACCTGCTTCCTAAAGTATGAACTGTGCCCTCTTGGGCATCTACTGAAGCTTCAACGTTTGCTTCTTATCTGGCTGTACTACCTTCTTATTTCCATGTACATAATCTGAGTGTATGGAATCATCTCTGATGTCTTAAACTGATGGAAGCATAAGAGTATCTGCATGTTGCACTGGAGGTGCATGCAAAGTACTATCCTTATGTGTAAGTAGAAAAGAGGATTCATCATCATAAAACTTAGTGAATTTATACAACCTTGATTTGTGATCTACCTCACCAATTGCAATAACGGAATTGCCATGCATGTCAAGTAAAAAAACTATATTTGATGTAAATTCAACCTTTTTACCTTTCTGAGTGATATGATAAACTGAGAGCAGATTCATAGAAATATTTGGAACATGTAAAACATTCTAAAAATTTCCATTATGTAGTTCCACTCTTCCCTCTCTTGCTACTGCCACTGTAGTATCATCCCCCATGAGAATAGGGGGTCTTGAGCATGGACTCAAAGAAGATAAAACTTCCTCTTTCGTTGTCACATGATGGGATGCACTAGAATCTATGATCCATGAATCAATTGAGGAATTAATTGCAACAAGAGCATGATGATTACCTTTATTAGGAGCATGATCTTCTTCCCTCGGCTTCTTGACTCCCTCCAGAATGAAGTTTTCAAGGTTGTTCTGTTGAAGTGTCTGTGCCATAAGATCAATTTCTTTATTCATGAATGTGGATTCTTCGGGATTTGGTTTATTGCAGTAAGTGCACTTCTTTCCCTTCTTATTCTTCTTGAAATTTGAATATTCTTTGTAACCTAAAGAATCGTTGAAGGGTTTGGAATATCCCTCCTTCTTGTTATGTTTCTCCTTCCCATTCTATTTGGATGATCCTTTTCCATCATGCATTGTGAGTGCATGTTCTTTGGGATCCTTGATTAGGCCCATCTGAATTATTTTTTTCTACTCATGTGTGAGAGAATCAATGAATTGATCCATGGTAGGTATCTTCCAATTTGTTCCCATAAGATACCTTCCAAAATGGAAAGTGGAAACATAGACAGTATATTCTGGTCCTAGTTTGGCCAAGATTGTTAGAATAAGTTGGTCCACTTGTTTAGAATTATCAATACCACAAGATGCTAAGCTCAATATCAAAGATTTAAACTTAGTAAAGAAGTCTTATATATTATCAAAACTTCCAGGATCAAAAGTATTCAACTCTACCTCAAGCATATGACCTCTCATCTCATCCTACTTTCCAAATATACTTTCCAAGGTAGTCTAGATCTCGTCTGGAGTCTTGCATTCAGCAACATGAAACCATAAATCAAATGAAATCAATTGAATAAGAATTCACATCGCTTCATCCTTTCGTTTCTCCCATCTCATCTTCTCAACGGTTGATGCAGGTTCTGTTTCTGTCCCCATCGTCAAGTTGTACGGTCCTTTCCTTATGAGTTGGAATTTTGCCTTGGGATTCCAATCAAAATAATTGTATGGTGTGAGGATTATCACCAAGTTTGATTGTAGAATAGGTTTCATTTCCATCTCCCTCACTGTTTATGAGAACCCCTAAAAATTTAGTCTCAATCTGCAAGTGAAAAACGGATAAATCACTGCAAAAAGGGCACTTTAAGTGGAAAAATTGTATCAATTTCGGGAATCTATCTTTCGGCTTCCTTTCTGAGCAAACAATGGGGAATTTTTCCAAACGGTTGAAATCCCACTGCCATAATAGGTCGATTTACTTCTCTGCTAGGTCATTTCCTCAAAAATTTAATATTTTGGGAGAAATAACTACAAAAAGAAACATGTTTTTAGACGCGGTCACACCTTTCCTTAAGAGACAAAGCGACCAGTCTTTAGTCATCGCCATTTGTTGTGTTCTAGTCTCCCTTTTCCAGTGTATTGGGAGTGACCTTGGTCACTATTTTCTAGTGTCTAGGGTGCAACCAACCCATAATTTGAAAAATTCGCAAGTTTGGGTGCGACGGTCGCTCCTTTCAACACAGAGAGGGTGTGACTATGTTTGTTACAAGGATTTGCTTGTTGAAACTATGATTTCCTTATTCTCTCGCTTGTCTAGCTTGCTCCAAGCAACGCAACTATGATACCATTCCAATGTTTTATCGAAAGCTGCAGAGGAGATCTAGCTAAAGCAAGTACAAACAAAGCTTATCAAGAAAGGATGAGAGATTCAATATGGAAGAATGAGAAATATATTCACACTACTTCAATGAGCTAATCAATGAATGACAATTGATACATATATGATGATCAATATAAGACAATGAATGAGTGAAATACACTCATATATAGGAAACAACATGCATAATAGTATAGTAGTGATGATCTAAAATAGAAAGTCTAAAATAGAACTAGGCAGTTAACTCCCATTGAACTAGTGTGCTGAAAATAGAAATTTCTCCCACAAAATCCACCTGTGCATTGAATCAATAAACGAAGAATAATATCAGTGTTTCTAATAAATGAAAAATGACCAAAGACTCAACATTAAATCCACTTTCCAAATATGTTGTAGTGCATTAAATCACCATACACATAATCTAGATCATGATAAAATTATGATCTTGATTAAAATTTCTAATAACAATTAAACGATATATGTTTAAAATTTCATTTTGAACTATGGAAAAGAACGTTCTAATCTACCTCATATACTTTGCATTGATATCATATTTATAATAATCTCTTCACATATTAAAAAAAATGATATGTCCTAGGCATGAAAGTGAAAGCAAAGTAGGTGGCTTAGACTAATGTGATAATTGCATAAAATGGAACATGAATGTGTCTACATTGCATTGATGATCAAATTTATAATAATCTCTTCAAATATTAAAAAAAATTATAAGTCCTATTAAAAAAAATTGATAAATCCTAGGCATGATAGTGAAAGCAAAGCAATGGCTTAGAATGATGTGGCAATTGTATAAAATGGAACATGAATACGGATGTGTGGATAAGGAAGACATTATGAATTCTCATCCCTTTATCCACCACTATATGTAGCATTTCCCATTGTCTTTTCTAGGTTTTCTAATTATAAATGAAAAATTAACTAATCCACTTATCTTTTTTAGGTTTTCTAATTATAAATGAAAACTTAATTGATATTACAATCCATCTATTTTTTCTAGGTTTCAATTTATAAATGAAAATTTAATTGATATTATGATCCACTTATGGAAAGGCTCTTCAAATTTACACAAAAACAATACCCTATACTTGGAAATCAGAAAACAAAATCTTGCAATTCATTCCACCCCAAACTTTCAACTAACAAACCCTTAATAACTCAACTTTCTCAAATCTGAAACCACAAACCACACTAACAAAAAAATCATTACTCTAGGATTTCAGCGAAAGTGTCCTTAGAATGCAAAATAGAATGTGCCTCACCAAAAAATGTTGACTTACCCATATGTAATGTTGTCAAGTTTTGTAGTGATAATGCATGTCGTAGAACTTGTAAATGTAAAATTTCGTGAACTTACCCATATGTAATGTTTTCAATATTTGTAGTAATAATACATGTAAAACTTGTCAATGTAAACTTGCACTCATCCATTTGGAATTTCATCCATTAGGAGTTCAAAAATGTTTTTTTTTTAATAGTTTTAAGTACTTATAGAAATGATTTTTTTTAAATAATTTTAAGTATTTTTTTTGGTCTAATTATAATATACATAATTGTATTCCACAAGTAAAAATATTTCAAAATAAACCATATTGAATATACATAGTTGTGTTCAAGTATTTTTTCAGAATAGAAATATTACAAAATAAACATTATATTTTTGTGGGTTTATTAGAAATGTGGTACGAATTAACATATTCACACATATTATTAGTCTCTGTTGGAGGGACTATAGCGATGAGTTCATCATGACCACCTTTGACTTTTTAAAAATTTGAGAGTTATCTAAAATTTCATGTTAAAGTTTTTATTTTATTTATTAAATAAAGAGTTAATATTGATTTATCTTGAATTTTATTGGGTATGAATTTCAAGGTCTTATTGCACACCTAACGGTGGAGTTACATCAACATTTAATACATTTTATAGGTTTTCGCTCTTGGTTTTCTATTGCCGATGATGGATTTTTTTAAAGCATTTAATGTATTTGATAGTTTTTGTTGATGGTTTTCCATACCCGAGGATAGATTTTTAATTTCTTTCAGTGTAGGTTCTCGGAAACGGTACATTCAAACTCCACTCCAACATCCTTCATTGTTTTTTTTTACACAAAATCTGCAAATCCAATCAACGTTTTGTCAAAACAACGCAGATGGAGTAAATTTTAACTAATGCGTACTCTTTGTCAAGTGAACGAAGTGAAATGAGAATGGAGTTTACTTAAATTTGGTCCACAGTAAGTAAAGTACATATTTGGGATTGTACACATTCTTGTAATTTAAGATTGTATAGGAGATGAAATCAAAGCTTATGTCCTTATATAGGATAGTGATGACTTGCGTATGCGACAGATGACGAATAATAAGCAGCCTGTTGCAGAGTCCTTAAGACTCTGGAACATGATGGATGGATCATCGATATACCATTGTCTACATCGATATATCATTACATGCATGAGTTCATGTTGAAACGTATGTGATGGAAGGGGATGGATGATGTTAATGTGGATAGCCTATCATCATACGCGATGGAAGGGGATGGCTGATGCAGATGCAGATAACTTGGCATCGTCATATATTGCTGCTAATTATTAAATTATATTAACGGACGCCATCTTGATGTCGATTATTTCCAAGTAAAATATCCATCCAATTTAGGCCTCCATTATGAATTATTAACTCACCACCAAACACCGCACCCTTCGCTCACCCTTCATTTGACCCTGCATCCTCCAGCTTCACATACACACTGGTTCGACATACACCACAAAATACAGCATTGGAGTAGGAAGCGGTTTTATAATTTGGAGCGAGCTTCACGGTAAGTGATTTATGAACCAAAGATGGCTTGATAATTTATGTTACAATTTAACTTAAACTGTTTAATTTATGTTACAATTTAATTTAAATTGTTTCCTAGACTGATACGCATACCTATACGCGCCACCTTCCTTTACCCAGGTAGGCATACTTCCTTTAATACTACCCCACCCAGTAGGCATACTTCCTCGCCCAGTTCCATTTCAATTTTAATGCCTCTCATGCTAATGGTTCCCTGTTTCTATAATTATCCTTCCAAAAAACAGGTTTGAAACCCTTAAAAGAACTTTAAAAAATTACTTTTAATAGTTGTTGAGCCTGTGTGAAAATCTATAGCTCTCAAGTGAGGATGAAACTATGTGTGAAAAGCTACATCTCTCGGGGGAGGATGAGGCCGAGTTCATTATTTTTATATGCAAGTAAAAATAAATCCATAATGAGATAAATACAACATACTTCCTTTGATATGCCCCTCCCAGTAGGCATACTTCCTCATCCAGTTCCATTTCTGGATCCAAAGGTAGTAGTTTTCGAAGCCATTTCATGTGTATTTAAAGGGTACGTTATTCTTATAAGATGGGTCTGTTGTAACTATCCTCATGCTAATGGTTCCCCGTTTCTAGAATTATCCTTCCAAAAAACAAGTTTGAAACCCTTAAAATAACTTTAAAAAATCAATTTTAATAGTTGTTGAGCCTATGTGAAAAGTTACAGCTCTCAAGTGAGGATGAAACTATGTGTGAAAAGCTACGTTTCTTGGGGGAGAATGAAATTGAGTTCATTATTTGGATATGCAAGTAAAAATAAATCCATAACTGGAGAAATTTACAGTTCATATTTCAAACTCAAAATGTTTTTATCTACTACGTTTAAAATGGATGTTCCGCCAAGGTTAGGGTTTTCGCTAGGTGTTGAGATAATGGAAGGAACACCTTTGGCGGTCCTCATTAATTGAGTTAATGGACCGTACTTTATGGATTATATACGCGATCGAACCTACAGACAGATGATGAATATTATGTGGTGCCAAACCATTTTTTCAAGAATCTTTAGAAATATTTACATCATTTCCATGTAAAAATTGTCGAGCCTCGGTATAAGATTTATGACAGGATAAGTAGCGTACATGCGCTCTCCTTCCTTGCAGACCTCGATCTTGGTCACTATATGAAAATTCATCCATGTTGCATGTATATGATATTCTAACCTTTCATTTTTTTAAATCTCCAACAAACATTCTAGTGCTAACTCGGTTTGATTTCCATGTAAAAATTGTTGAGCCTCGATAAGGCATACTAGCACTTTACATTCATCTAGATTAGTGAAGTTTTAATTTAAATAGTTACATATGGCCTGTTAAACCTATTTATGATGCTCAATGAATAAGTAATAAATGAAATGAAGAAGTAAGCCATAGTCCGGGGCAGGTAAATCGGTTTGGCCTTGCCCGCAGAGAACTGAGAATGTTGGGTGATTATGTCGTCAACCCTAAGGTTACCAACGCCCTGACAATATCCCTTCAAGAGACTGGAAAATTCTCTTGAAATTGAGAAAAAAGAGAAATAAAAAAAATCATACTTCCTTGAACGTTAAGTGGCAATATGTTGATACTATATTTTGTAGAAATATCTTGATTCTTATGTCCAATTAAGCAGCTTTATGCTTCGATGGTTTTATGTCACAAATAATTCATTTAGCAATGACACGAGTTGTGTTTGTTGATGTAATGTTAAAAAATATTAAATCACGGCTCATCTACATTTGAAAACATAAGCAAACTCATAATTGAGAAATACACAATTGAAACACACCTAAAAACTATCCAAATAAATATAATCAATAGTGTAAGCATTAAATTTCTTAGGTTCACATTCAATTTTAGCATAGAAATATGTTGTCAATAATGTTGTTATACATCAGTTGATTATAGTTGGTATATAGTTGTTTTCACTGTAAATAAACCAATCTCACAACAAAACAAATTTAGTTTCAGTCAATCATGAACTACTTGTATTAGCAGAAGACATGAAATACTTAGGAACCACATCCAATATGCGTGGATCTATAGAAAAATCAAGTTTCAAGAGAAAAAAATGAGGCTTTGATTAGCGAGTTTAAGGTATTCACATTTTGCTTCTTTTTATTTTTGATATATTCTCCAATTAAAAAAAAATTCCCAGAAAGAGAGATATTTACATACCTTCAATTGCCACACTTTGAATGTCAAACTAAGAATAACACACTAAAAACACATGCTCGAGCCACACACTCGCTTACATTCATAGTATGCCTCGGTTCCTTTCCAAAAGTATCAGTCAATATTTTCAATACCCCGGGAATACAAAGCCTAGGCCAACAACTTGAACCATGTGAATCTTATCTATAGTAAATTATGCCTCAACCAAAGCCTACTTGCAGTGACCTTTCACACACTCAAGCATCACTTGTGCTAGTTGTTCAAAATTTTCCCGCTACTCCTCCTTCTCATTTGTCCCTTTTCAGTGGGTTGTCACTCACATACATCATC
The DNA here is from genome assembly GCA_032191745.1 of Picea mariana. Taxonomy (NCBI): domain Eukaryota; kingdom Viridiplantae; phylum Streptophyta; class Pinopsida; order Pinales; family Pinaceae; genus Picea; species Picea mariana. Next base: position 20,480 of record JASDQU010688962.1, read on the forward strand.
ATCCCTCCTTGGCCCGGCCTTAGGTATACAATTGAGAATTCCATGGAGAAGATGTCAAGAAAAAGATGGTCAGAAGGAAGGCTTAATTCAGCTTGAGACAACTCTTCAACCTTGGATCAATGTTGAATTTATAACTATAACACCCTCAACTACATCCTCAACAACAACTAAATAGACAAGACTATATTTTTTCTCTCTTATTTTTTTTCCCTTTTTTCCTCGGAAAAATTTGCAATTTCATTTCTTCAAAAAGAACAAAATTACATTTGTAGATGCTTGACTTGCATATTACATGTCACATATATATACATAATAAAAATGGTTCTTAATCACTTCAACAAGCTATAAATTCACCAGAAAAAAGCTTGCAAAACCTATCACAAGACCCATTGATGTAAGAGCATCGCAAGCCAACAAAGCGGAAGGACAGTTAGATATGCACCAACACGCGTTTTGAGGATGTTTTGAATTTGAAAGGATGAAGCATTAATGTAATATCTAAAAAATATATTTTTTCTTTTATGGTTTAGAGATTGTAACGCATATCTTGAGCGGTTTCTCTCATCTGTTTGTTGGAGGCAATTAATGTAATAAATGTAAAGTAGATGTAGGCTTTAATTCGATTAGATAGATAGAGGTCGTAGGAGGGAAAACTATAGAAATCTCTCTCGCATGTATTGTACTGTATCATTATCCTCAGAGTAGTTAGTAGCTGTAGAGTAAAGAGAGAGCATAGGAGAGCAGAGTAGAATAGAGATTGTAGGAATTGTATGAGAAAATAGTTGTTGCTATAGAGACCATGTACATAAGCACTGGAATTACTATAAGAATTCTTTTATTCCATTTCATGGTGTTATGATGATTATTGTTTTCATCTTTTGAATGGTATGTTTACAGTTTGCTTATATACTCTCTTCACATTTTTTTCAATGCCATGTATGTATGCTCGTGATTTCCTATTGAATGCATGAAGTCTGTGAAAGGAGAAGTATAAGTTTCAATTGTTTCTCTTTCTGATAATTCCTGCAAGGAGTGTAGTAGAAGTCTGCAAAGAGTGCGCTGACAAGATTCTGAGTTTATCTTAGAAAATCTCGGGAGGGATACCATTTTTCTTATACCAGCAGAAGTGAAAGTATATCACAGAGCTGTGCAAGGTGTGTGCGGACTGGTTGAGACCTTAGACTCTTCCAACCAAGTGAATGGTTGAAGAAATTTTGTTGCAAGGAGTGTGCAGAGTTTGGAGATATCATGTAATCGATGATTATTGTGAGTGATGCAAGGAGTGTGTGCAAGAATCCCTTAGAAATCCTTGTGTTTACAGCTAAGTACAAGCTTAGAAGGGAAATATACTTAAAGGAGTTCGAAGGAAAGGTGAAGGTCGAAGTTATCTCACAGAGATTGAATTCAGGAGGAGTTGACACCAAGTTATTTGATCGGAAATCATTGAAAGTCTGAACGAATAGTAGAAATTCTCGGAGGGAGAATCACCAAAATCCCAAGGACCATTGGATCAAATAGATCAGAGGAGAGGTTAAGGTTGAGTGTCTTTCAACACTCGCAAGCTTAGGAAGGTTAGTAGTCGTCAGATCTGGATCAACGAAATCCATTGATCTTGTGAGTTGAGTTTCAACATTCGGGAGTCGGAAGTGTGGAGGAAGTCGCTTTCGGGAATCCTCGATACACAAAATCCTTACATGACCTGGACCGTCAGATCGTGAGGTGATTAGGACCGTTTATTAGGAGCTAGGAGTCACGATTTCAGACTTCAGGAAAAGGAAGGAGTGTTGTATCGTGAACTCACGATTCACGAAATTTCAATGCGCTCGAAGGTTGGGCCCCAGGTCATAATCGAGGGTCATATTTGTCAAAGAGATAAGGGAATACCTAGAGACAGTTAGCCCATTTTGGGTTTCGGGAATCATAAGAGTTAGGGTGCATTGCAACGAGAATCATGAAGTTACGAAAACTGACGCACCCTTTTGGTGTTGAGGTCGTGGTCACATTGGTGGTCATGTGGGGTGGAGGTTCACACTTAACACTTGTTTGTGTGGGCGTAACTTCAAAGAAGGACTTGTGGAAATGTGTGTGTAGGATTCCAACAGGGAATCAAAGAGTCTTTTTAGCTCAGGGTGTTGAAGATCCATAGGCCAGGAGGTCAGTGAACTCTACTGAGGTAGGGGTCTGCGTCAAGTGGTATCAAAGCTATACTAAAAACTTGTGTTTTCTGTAGAGGGTCGACAGAGGACAATTGTGATTGAAACAATGTCGCCAGTAAGACTTCAAGAAAGAGTTTTATCCGATCCAGATGTGGAAAGGGAAATGAGAGAACTTCATGCTCGATTAGATGCCATGGAGACAACGCAGAAATGAGCTACTGATACAAGAGATGTCAGTGAAGCCAAAAGTGAGAATGAGGCTAGAGCCGAAGAAGAAGTTGTAGCCAAATATGTTGCGGAGGAATGTCTATTCAGAGTTGTTGCAAGAATAGGTGCCAGATCAAAGATGGATATTCCAATGTATGAAGGAAACTTAGATGTTGAGGAGTTGCTAGATTGGTTTAGAGCTATGGATAAATACTTTGATTATGAGGATATCGAAGAGGACAAGAAAGTCAAACATGTTATCACTAGATGAAAAGGGCATGCAACAATGTGGTGGGATGAACTTCAGGCTGACAGACTTTGCAAAGGCAAGAAAAGAATCAAAAGCTGGGCTAGGATGGTCGTGAAGATGAAAGCCAAATTCATACCCAGATATTATCAAATTAGTTTGTTTCGAAGAATGCAGAATTTGAGACAGAAAGGGATGACAGTGAAGGAATACACTGAGGAATTTTACAGGATAAACATTAGAGATGGCCATCGTGAAAGTGATGGTGAGAAGGTTGTCAGATATATGAATGGCCTGAGATATGATATTCAAGAAGAGATGAGCATGGTGAAAATTAGAAATGTGGAAGATGCTTATCAAATATTTCTGAAAGTAGAAGATAAATTGGGCCGAAAGCAAGGTCAAAGGAGTAGAGGTAGAAGTCAGAGCAGAGGCAAAGCAGTTGCCCAAGATAGGGTAGAAAATCCTAGAGATGAAGAAAATAAACCTCATAACCACCCAAAAAGAGGAGGAAGTTTACAAGGAAGACAATATGCCGAGAGGAATTCCTCGAGCAAGAGGAAGAGGAAGAGGCAGAGGAGGTGAGATAAATTGTTTTGTCTGTGGAAAGATCGGACATAAATATTTTTAATGTCTCGATAGAAAAAGAGATGGAGGAGGTGAAGCTCACATTTCAGAAGCTCAAAGGAGAAATGTTGAGGCATAAGATGCAGAAGGTGGAAGATCCTTAATGATGAGGACAAATATTTTGAATCCAGAGAAAGAGATGGAGAATCCATTCCAAAGGAACAATTTATTTAGAACTGCTTGCAAGACCAAGGATAGGGTATGCAAGGTGATTGTTGACAGTGGAAGCACATATAATTTAGTATCCACAGAAATGGTGGAGAAGCTGGAATTGGAGACAGTTTCACATCCGAGCCCATACAGAGTCTCGTGGTTACAAAAAGGACATCAGGTAACAATCATTAAATAGTGTCTAGTCGAATTTAAGATAGGGGGGTATAGAGATGAGATTTTATGTGATGTTATTCCCATGTATGGCTGTCATCTTTTGTTGGGGAGACCATGGAAATATGACATAAATGTTGTTCATGATGGAAGAAAGAACACATACACCTTAGAGAAGAATGGTAGAATGCATATGTTGTTGCCAATTGAGGACAAGAAGGTCAAAGAAGAAACAAGTAATACTATACTTCTCATGACTGGGAATGAACTTCTATATGAAGTCAAGAAAGGTGAAGATATGCAATTTGTTGTGGTAAGAAAACCTAGAGTCATATTGACCAGTAGTTCGATAGATGATCTACCTGAGGAAATTCAGGAACTACTGGAGAATTTAGCTGATATAGTGGTGGACGATCTACTCTGTTCATTGACGCCCATCAGAAGTATAAGCCATCACATAGACCTTATACCATGAGAGAGTTTACCAAACAAAGCAGCGTACAGATTGACGCCACAAGAGAATGAAGAAGTTAAGAAGCAAGTACAATATTTTATGGATAAAGGGTTGGTTAGGGAAAGCTTGAGTCCATGCGTTGTGCCAACAGTGTTAAGTCCAAAAAATGATGGTGGTTGGAGAATGTGTACAGACTCAAGGGCTATAAACAAAATCACCATCAGGTACAGATTCCCTTTACCCAAGATGGATGACTTGATGGATTGCTTGAGTGGAGCAAAATTTTTTTCAAAAATTGATTTGAAAAGCGGATATCATCAAATTAGAATGAGGGAAGGTGATGAATGGAAAACAATGTTCAAGACGAATGAAGGATTGTATGAGTGGCTTGTCATGCCATTTGGTTTGACGAATGCACCAAGTACTTTTATGAGATTAATGAACAAAGTCTTGAAGGATTTTATTGGAAAGTTTGTAATTGCGTATCTTGATTATATATTGATATTCAGTAAGACTGAGGAGGAACATTTGAGACATTTAACTCTAGTGATGAAGAGGTTGCAACAAGAGAAGTTGTTGATAAATTTGAAGAAGTCGTCTTTCATGAAGAAAGAACTCATTTATTTCGGTTTTGTGATCTCTTCGAATGAGTTGAAGATGGACCTTGAGAAGGTAAAAGCAATCAAAGAATGACCATCGCCAAGGAATATCTTTGAAGCCAAAAGCTTCCATGGACTAGCCAATTTTTACAAGAAGTTCATCAGCAATTTTAGTGGAATTTCTGCACCAATGATGGACACAGTCAAGAAAAGGCATAAATCTTTTCATTGGATAGAGGAAGCAGAGAAAAGTTTCAAGTTACTAAAAGAGAAGATAACTGAACAACCAGTTTTGGTTCTGCTAGATTTCAGCAAAACATTTCAAGTGAGATGTGACGCAAGTGGATTTGCGATTGGAGCAGTCTTAAGTCAAGACAATATATCAGTTGCATACTTCAGTGAGAAATTGAATGATGCCAAAATGAATTACTCCACATATGATAAAGAGTTTTATGCAGTCATACAAGCATTGAAGAAATAGAGGCACTACTTGGTTTCGAAAGAGTTTTTTTTGT
>JASDQU010688963.1:0-20419 GCA_032191745.1 Picea mariana
TGCTCAAGTCCATTACCTGTAAATACCTCTCTAGCTAGTAGGTAGTGTTAATATTATGGTAGCTGCGGGAGGTATTTACCTCCATGTGTAAACCTGACGAGAATAGAAGACTCCAAGAAGCAAGAGAAACCCTAATGAGTTGGCTAATAACCCTAGAAGCCTTGTCGGCTCAAGAAGATAATTTATATTAGGCTATTAACCTCCAAGAGAAGAAGTCGGCCAAAAATAATAATAATATACTGAACAGACATTTATCCAGAAGGAGAAGTTGGCCCCAGCAAAACTGGCAGAACTACTATAAATATAGGGTGCCAGTTCTCATTTGTAGCATCTCAGAATTGCAGTTTTCCCAGTTGGTGCACACTACAGTTGCAGTCTTGTGCGGAAGTTTGGAGGAGAGGTGCAGGTGCAGCTACAACAATAGCTAGTTTTCAGTATTGGCTTGAATATCTCTTGGCTAGGGTTTGGACTATCTGATCAGTCTTTTGTGTTGCGCTATCCTTGGGGAAAGGTGCACTACCCTTTGTTTGGCTATCTAGCCTAGGGTTTGCTTCCGGAGGAATTCTCAGTCAAGATTAAGGTGCTCGGAGGGAGGCTTCGGCCTATGATTGGGTGACGAAGGTATCGTCAATGGTAAAACAAGCACACCATCTTCTATATTCTAACACATCTTTCCCTTACTCAACCCTCCAAACATGCGCAGTTAATTCACACAAACTTTCATGCAAACTCCAATGAATTGGTACAATTAATAAAAACTCCAATGACATTAGTGATTTAAAGACATTGTATCTAAGAACTATGTTACAAACTCATAAATGTTGTGGCAAATTGCATAAAAACCATTGGATTTAGAATACCTTTGAATTCAAGAGCTTTCAAACACTCTGCCACAACATTTACATTTATTATTATGTGGTGAGATACTTAAACATAAGCATTTAATAACACCACATTCAATCATTGGATCATGATCCTTATATGAATCTCAAACAAGAAAGTCATATTATCTCTTCATATCCTCTAAAAAGTTATTTTAATAACTAAACTCAATAAAAGTAACCAATAAAAACAAAACATAAACCTTTAACCAATCTTAAATAACATCTCTCTTTCATATATTGCTTCAAAAGTCAAAGATGAAATATTCCACTTAACTAAATATTGAATATCTCCCCATCAATTCATCTCACCAATACTATAAACTCATTGAAATGAGTATCTATGTACCCTTCCTCTACTCATTTCTACGTTTACTTACTTTGGATTCCATGGAATTCCATCATAACCCATGTATGAGATTAAGGCCATTGATTTGGTTGGTTAGTCGCTGAGAACTAAAATTTATTTAAGATAAAAGAAACTGATTATCCTTGTGCCTTTGTTTACTTTTCATGCTTTTATCCAAATACTAAAATAAATATGATAAAACTGATTAAGCATGAATATACGTGCTTTCTGGTTGAGCCCCACCACGAAAGTTGGACATTTATATGAGATAATTAAAGGATATGAGATACTCAAACGAATGTCTTAAAAAAAAAGTGTTAAATAATGATTGATATGAATGCTTTGATGATTATAAGATAGATAATCTCATAACATAAATAAAAGGTTATATTGTTGAAATAAGTAGGAATATTTTGTATATATTTTATTTTGATAGGTTGATTAGAATTGATATTCACATACAAATAAAAGGTTTTGAAAGGTTTTGAAATATTGAAAAAAAAATTAAGTATTTTTATCATTATATTTAATAATCTTTTCAAAATCAATATTCACAAATAAGCTTTGAAATATTGAAAAAAAAAATTAACATTTTTATCTTTAAATTTCAGTCTTTTTTACACGTTCAAGATTTTTGGATTATATTTCACAGTCTTTTTTACACGTTTAAGATTTTTGGATTGTACTAAAGTTATCGTGTAAAATTTATGTGTCCCCACTTTGTAATCTTAATATTGTTGAAGACCTACTGACCTTTGATATCGTGAGAGATGAATAAACCCTTGAAAATTGGATAATGGAAACCCACCACAATAAGTAACAAGTAACTACTCTTGTATTCTTTCTTGATTATTAAAATGACTCTATTTTTCCTTTAAAAATCTATGGTTTATGGTTCATGTTACTGTTATGCTTATATATGATTGAAGATTAATATATTTAATTTTACTTTTTTTTGGACTTACTATTTTACAAGAGTAAAACAGATTTCACTTCAATGTTGTGTGCATGCACTTTTCGGAGCCTATCATGGCTGAACAGTCCTCCTCCATTGTAATAAGTCAAATAAGCCAACTACTTTGAATACCTTAGAAACATGTTTTACAATTTCTCTTTTATTTTATCCTTAAAAACTTATCTACTTTCATTTAAAGCTAAGTGCTTTGAGTGATTTTTCATTTGAGAAGGGTAAACTAGATTGAGTCTTTGCATTGGTGTATCAATTTCTCACTATTTTATCCCCAAAAACTTATCTATTTGTATTTAATGAGTGATGTTTCATTTGATAAGGGTAGACTAGAATGAGTCTTTGCATTGGTGTATCAATTTATTATTGAAGGTCTAATTGGTCAACCCCATGTTAGTTTTCCTTGTAAAGAAAACAACAACTTTGTCGGGAATGAATTTTTAATTCTTTTGAAAAGATTGAGACTTAGTTGATTGGTTGTTTTTTTAGAGGTTTTGCTTGCTATTTTTCTACACTTTGCCTATCTCTAAAGATTTATGACATGCCATTTACATGTTGATATTTGTGTTTTCTTTTTCTCTTTGTTTCTCTTGATCATGACTTTTCTCTAAGAATTTATTTTAGATCGAGTTCTTATATGTCGTGAAAGCATGTCATCTTACCTCTAAAGATGAAAATATAAATATTTATAAAAACTATTTATGAGACCACCACTTTTTATTTTACTACATGTGATTATTGAATATTGTTTTTTTAGTATTTTTTATAAAAGAATAACATATAAGAAATAAGTCTTTTAAATACTTAAAAAAAATAAAAAATCGATAGTGTTTGTTTTGCTTATATGGTTTGAGTCTTTTTATTATTTGATTTAATCACATTAATTAAGTTACTAAAATGAATTAATAAAAAAGAATGAAAACCATTTTATTTCAATAATTTTTCTTTTCCAATTATTTAATTTATTAACTCACAAAACACATATATATTAAAAAGGATTTCTTAATACATCTACATTTTGAAATAATTCTTCCATTACTCATGGTGTAATTTTTCTTTTTTAATTATTTAATTTATTAACTCACAAAACACATATACACTTAAAAAAAAAATTCTTAACACATTCACATTTTGAAATAACTCTTCCATTACTCATAGTTTATTGCATCTATCCAACATTAATTTCTAAGAAAAACACTAAAAACAAAGCATTGTGCAAGTTGATTGAAATCATTATACCTTCATCCACCTTTCATACTTCTCATTCATAACATGTTCCACAAAATGATAAAACAGATTGATTTGGATTTATTTAATACTAAAAACGTACTGCCTTACTCATCTCCAACAAGAAAGTTGGATATTAACTTGTTCCACATAATGATAAAAGAGATATATTTGGATTTTTTTAATACTAAACACATGTAATACCTTACTCATCTCCAACAAGAAAGCTGGATATGGGATAATGGAAGGAATGTCTCCTCAAAAAGTTAAATCATGATTGATATGGTGGTATACATTCCCAAAGACCACCATCATTAGAAAAAAGTTTTAAGTCATGATGATATTTAATTACTTTGCAATCTCATAATTAGTTAAGAGATAATTTATGAAATAATGCATTAATGAATTATCATATTATCACTTATGAGATAACTTGTGAAGTAATGCATTAATGAATTATCATATTAATGCTTAGAACAAGTTATATAATTTTTATTCTAAATTATGTGAAGAAACATGTAAATTTTTTTTGTAAAGTGTCAAATTCATTACTATTCTCATAGCTTTAGTTTTATTATTTAAATGGTCTTTTTAAATATGAAGAAATTATTATTCCATTGTCAAGTGTTTGACAAAATATCTTAGGGAAAATAATTGGGGAAGTGTTCTTGAAGATTGCGATTATTGAAATGATGACTCAATTTTCAACATTTAATTTTTGTTAGAAAATATGTAGGCACAATTTGTGTAATTTCTAGATTGTAGCATTTTGCTCCATGTCAAATTGAGTAGAAATGCAGTTTGTAGGATATGTGTTTAACAAAATGTCCATGAGAAGAAAGTACTATATAGAGTCATAACTTCCATCTTAGAAGCCCAAATTGGTTATGGGTGTATTCCCTCAACTCCATCCTTAAGAAGGATGTTTCTATTACATATACTAAAGAAATCTAACAATGTTTTGAAAACATCAAAGAAAATTTGATTTCTTAGCCATCTTATCCCTTCTTGTTGATGATTTTTTGTTGATCCTATACACATCGATGACTGAATATTTGATAGGGTGGATGCTCTCCCAAGAGGATAAGAATTGTGTTTAACACAATATTTATTATACAAGTTGCAATTTTCTTTCCTATCACCCCAAATACATTGAAGTCAAAAAGTGTGTATGGTCATTGTCTCCATTACCAAGAAGCTCCAACATTACCAACTAAACAATTCATTTAATTTTCCAACACAACCCTATTTGGTATCTCCTTTGTAAGAATAATCACATCAGATGTACATGAAGTCAATGGATCCTCCTTCTTCAAGAGTTATACTTAGAAGTCATTAATCAAAATTCCAAAAAGGAGATGCTCATGGATGAACAATTAGATGGTTACCCTATCACCTCAACATTATCCAACTTCATAGATGGTTCTTTTCCCATCTTGTGATCTACCCATTGACTCAGGTACCTCTAAATTTGCCATCTTGGGTAAATTTTGAGTTTATGATACCATTCATTAAATCAAGAAGCATGATATATGTACATGCAATTATCAAGAAAATGTTAAAATATAAAATAAATGAATAGCATGCCATGCATAGCATTAACAACAAACATGCATGATATAAACACATATCAGAGATAATTAATACACAACAAAATATAAATTATAAAGAAAACACAGAGAACACTTATCTTTAAATAACCATTCACCAACTAGTTGTAGACCTCAGACGTTCCACCCAACCTTAGGCTCAGTTGCACATAAAATTTCTACAATAGGCCACCCGAGCCGACGCTATGAATCCACAAGGATGATTCCTAGGTCGACTCTAAAACACACAATAGTCAACTAACAATGTCTCACATTTTTTTGAACCACATAGAAATTCCCAATTTGATATATCTCTTCCCCTTCAGCTTGCACAACCCCAAAGAAGTGAACCCCCTTCTCTACAACGCAATCCCTCAATATGTTCCACTTCTTTTCTAGGGCTCCAGTGTTACTGGTCAAGAAATATCAATGATGGAAATTCCAAGGATTTTCAGTTGTGGATAGTTCTTCTCAAAATGTCAATGCATCCACACACTCAAGAATTAATTTCTTCCCAGAATAACCAACAGTTTCCTACAACCAACAAGCAATGACTCTTTTCCTCCAACAATTTGTTTTCCATGCCAACCCCAGAACAAAAATGAGCAAGAATGAATGAGAAATAATGAATGGCGACCAAAAATGGTTGAGTAACCCCCAAACAACCCAATAATAGGGTTTATGTAATTACATGTAATTAAGCACCATGTGTCCTCCCCAAGAAGCTCATGTAACCACTTTTACCAACTAATTCCAAGATGGGTGAATACAATATAATAAAAAGACTTGTCTCCTTTAGCCCCCCTTTCTCATGGAATCATATCCCCCTATATTTTTCCTTGTCCATATTGCAACCAATGATGCATTTTTATTATTAATATAAAAAGTATTATATTTCTAGGCTCTCTGGCCTTTCCAATTTACATGCACTCTAGCCTTTCATCAAATAATAAAAAAATACAATATTAATCCAGGGACTCAAAATTGAGATATTATGTTCCCCTCCCCCTTATTTTGGCACTATCCTTAGAGCATATACAAAAGAGAAAACAAAATTTCAAAATTCTTCAAAAATTCATAGGTACTCTTCCTGCATGGAATCCTCATGCTTCCAAGTAGCATCTTCAAGATTGTAATAGGTCCACTGAACCTTTACCAATCCAATGGCTCGATTCCGAAGCACCTTGACCTTCCTATCCAATATGCAGACCGACTGGACCTAAAAGACTCTTTTTGGCTCCAGCTGAACCAAATTCCAACCAATAAAATAGGATCGCGCACATACTTTTTCAACAAAGAGACATGAAACACATTATGCACATTCATGGAAGTAGGCAATGCAATCATGTATGAAACTAGCCTATTATATCCAATATCTCAAATGGACCACAAAATATGGCTTCTAGCTTGGTACAGTTTCCCAACTTCAATGAGATATTCTTGGGCTTCACTTTCAAAAGTACATACTCTCCCAATTTAAATTCTCTAGGTGTCCTATTATTATCTGCTTAACTCTTTTGTCTATCTTGTTCTTCTTTCAAATTCTGTTTAATTTTAACCATCTGGTCTTCCATCTCCTTGAGAAATTCTGGCCCAAGCACCACTATGTCTGTTGAGTTATCCCAACTCACTAGAGTATTGCATTTTCTACCATACAAAGCTTTAAATGGGCTCATCTTAAATGAAGCTTGATACCCATTATTGTAGGCAAACTAAACCAAATGCAAACAATCTTCCCACTTATATGGCTTATCCATCACATACAATCTCAACATGTCTTCAATCACTTGGTTGACTCTCTTAGTCTTCCTATTTGACTGTGGATGGTATGTTGTGCTAAAGTTTAGATTTGTACCAAATCCCTTAAATAATCTTCTCCAAAATTTTGAAGTAAACTTTATATCTTTGTATGAAACAATTGACTTAGGTATCCCATGAAAGATAACAATTTCCCTCATATAAATTTATGCAATGTTAGCTACTATATGAGTCATATTCACTGGAATAAAATGAGCATCCTTTGTCAATGTATACACCACTACCATTATTGAATCATGTTGCCTTGTTGTCTTGGGAAACTTAGTGACAAAATAAATGGTTACCACTTCCCATTTCCTCTATGGAATTGGTAATGATTGTATCAAACCCGTTGGTTGTCTATGTTGAACTTTCACTCTCTAATATTTCATACATATGACAATGTAATTAACAACACCCTTCTTCATTCCTGGCCAAAAGTATTGGCTTCTTATTGCTGCAACTATTTTTTTGTAACCATGATTTTTGGCATATGGAACATTATGCATTTCTTTTAACACCAAATTCTTGAGTTCTCCAGAATCAGGAACAAAATTTTTGTTTTTATGCATAATTACTCCATGTTCCTTTATATTATATTATTTAAATTTATGTTGTACATTTTCTTGCTGTAAGATTTATTTTACCTATAGGTAATGCTGGTCTGTAACAACAACATCTAAAATTCTTCCCTTTAAATATGATTGATGCATACTAATGGTTGTAGCATGCATAATATGTACCCTTTTGTTGAGTGCATCAACACCTTTATTCTATTCCTTTGATATGCTTGATGTCAAATTCATATTGACTTAAAAATTTCATCCATCTTGTTTCCTTGGCATTTAAAGTTGGTTTCTCAAAAGTATATTCCATATCAGTATGGTCCATCCTTAATTCAAATTTCGTTCCCATTAAATAATGTCTCCACATATTCAATGCATTAATTATGGAAAAAATCTCCTAATAATACGTGGCATAATTCTTCTCATGTTCCTGAATATTTATGCACTCATAACTAATGACATGTCCATTCTAAGTGAGGACTCCACCAAGTCCTTTTTTTGCATGCATCAATGCATACCACAAAATTTTCATTTGGATCAACATCTTTAGAGGTGTACTAGTGAGTAATTCCTTCAATAAATTAATTTTTTCTTCACAGTCTACCGTCCATTCAAACTTAATTCCCTTCTTTTGAAAATAAGCGATGGGATAAGCAATTTTAGAGAATCCTTCTATAAATTTCCTATAGTATCCAACTAATCCCATGAAAGATATGATTTCTGAAACATTATTTGGTGTTGACCATCCCCTAATGGATTCAAAATCCTCTGGATCCACTGATATTCCTTCTTATGAAATAATGTACCCCAAATAATGGACCTGCTCTTGGTAAAAGGATCACTTGCTTAACTTAGCATAAATCTAATGTTCCCTTATAACTTGCAACACCAACCTCAAGTGATGCTCATGTTATTCCTCTGACTTACGATAAATAATTATGTCATCCAAGAACACAATGACAAACTTATCCATATGATTTCTGAATATGACATTCATTAAGCACATAAAGATAGATGATGCATTGGTTAGTCCAAATGACACCACTACAAATTCATAATTCTCATACATGGTTCTAAAAGTTGTCTTATTGATGTGTTCTTCCTTGATCCTCACCTGGTGATATCTTGACCTCAAGTCTGTATTTGAAAATATTGTTTCCCCTCTTAGTTGATCAAATAGGTCATCAATTCTGGGTAGAGAGTATTTTTTCTTCACCATGGATTTATTCAACTACCTAAAGTCAATGCACAACCTCAACCTTCCATCCTTCTTTTTCACAAAGAGTACTAGTGATCCCCAATGTGAAACACTTGGGTGTATGTACCATTTCTTTAGTAGTTCCTCCAGTTGAATTTCTAATTATTTTAATTATGGTGTACTCATTATGTAAGGATTTTTTGATATTGGATTAGTTCCTGGTACAAAATTAATAGAGAAATCTATATCCCTCTTTGGTGGCAATCCTGGTATTTCTTTGAAAACATCTTCAAACTCTTGCAATATTGGAAAATATTTAAGACTTGGACCTTTGGTATTTTTTGTCTCCCTCACATCTCTTCAACTATAAGGCTGGAATATCCTTGATAGAAATGGGTCTTTGAATTCTTTTCACAGTGCTCTGCTTCCCTTCTTCATCAAGAGATGTAAATACCTAATTCTAGAAATCTAGGATAGCATGATGCTTTTCCAACCAATCCATTCCAATTATAATATCATAAGATCCTAATGGTATGATACTTAAGTCAAATATGGTATTGACTCCATTCAAATTTATTGAACAATCTATGACAATCTCATTGATCCTTCTTTTGGTTCCAATGGCTATTTGAACCAACAATGATTTTTCAAGCTTACTTTTCTTCAAATGAAATCAATCCACTATTTTAAGATCAATGTAAATATGGCGTGTTCTTGAATCATTTAAAACAGAAAGATGTTGATTTATAATCTTACCTTCCACCTCAATCATATGGGACTGATCTAATTGTCGATATTCCAAGGATACATATATTCTTGGGATATTTCTGCCCATGTCTTCTACTACTATAGCCTCTTGGATGTTGTGCAAGGTCCTCATTTTGTATTCTCTATGAGGGAAATTGTTGTACATGTGATCTTATTTACATCCCCAACATTTGATTGGTGGTATTCCCCTTTTTCCCAAGTAGTCTTCCTTCTTGGATTGATTCTTAGTAGGTTGATATTCTTTATTTGTGCTAGGACTATTTATATTGAAAGGAGGTTTGAACCCCTTCCTTCTCTAATCAGATTTATCATTCTTCTTATCCTTCCAAGATTTCTACAAATATTCTTTGCCCTTGCCTTGCTCATACAGGTAATTATATTTTCTAATTGTCTCTGTCAAAGTTTTGGGTTCATGGTATTGAATTTTATCTTTATAGAAAGATGACAATCCACTAAGAAACCTATGTATCTTCACCTTCTCATCCTTGATAAATCCCACATACTTTAGCAATCCCAATAATTCTTTTTCATATTCCTCTATGATCATGCTCCTCAACCTAAGTTCAAAGAACTCTTACATATTCTTGTCATAAAAGTGATTTGAAAGATATTCCTTCTGAAAACATTTCTTGAACTTCTTGGACAAGTAATCATAATCTAATAAAGGTGCTCAAATTACTTCAATTGATCCCACCACATAACATTTTTTCCATGTAAATGGTATGTGGAAATATTGGCTTCTAGGTTAGATGAGTAGTTATACAACTGGAAATACTTCATGATTCCAAAAAATTAGGATTCAACATCATGTTCCCTTTCTCATTCACCATCAAAGGATGTTGGATTAATCTTCCTAATCTCTCCTTGCAAACTTTCCAATTCATATATTCTTCTTTGATACCTAACATGAGACACTTATGGATTCTTCCTTTATTCTTTAGATGCATAAAACTTCTTGGTTGAGTGAGTAGGTGAGCGGTGATGTCTATGAATTCTAATAACACTTCTTGACTGACTGGATCTACTGTACTTATCTCTTATTTCATGTTTTCTTCCTTCTTCCTCATGTATTGAGCTTGATCCATTCTCCGCTTTCCTTTACAATTGGTTTAGGCTTTGCATCATCTGAGTATTAATTTGATTTTTATCATCCCATGCTCTCGTTATCTTCTCATTATTATCTCTATAGTTATGCACTTCCATTATGAGACTTCTCATAGCCTCTACCAATTCTGATGGTTCCACTCTACTCCTATGTCCATTAGATTCTATTGCAACATTACCTACATTGGCATTTGGCTTCTCTCTCATGATTGTAGTCCCTTTGTGCATCCTACACATATTTGATATGAAATCGTGAACTTGAATTAATCTTCTTATACTTATAATTCTTGAAAATGTCCAAGAAACCATTTTTGTTAGAATTATGCATATTATAATAATTTGTCAATTAATGCTATAGGTCCTTCTTCTTCTCATTTCATGAAGAATCATATCACAATTATCCAAATTATAATAATCATAGGTTATTCTCCCCTTAATTATATTTCAAACAACTATTCCCATCCCTCGATATGATCTCTAAGATGAAAGTTATGGCTTCTCGAAAAATCCATTTTCACTCAATTTATGCATTTTCTTCACTTGTGCAATTTTAATAGAAGGTCAACTTTTTTCAACTACAAAAGAAAATCCTTAAGAACCTAGAAAATGTTAGTTGTGGAGCCTTATTATCTTCCTGTTTGACATGTCTTTGTTTTCATCTGTGTTTATACCCCATGAATACTGTACAACCCTCCACGAGGGGGGGGATTTCCCCCCTTGCAGGGGTTTGGAGGTGAAGCCCCTGAAGGAAAAATTTCCTTGTAAATGTATATTGTAATTTCATAGTAAATCTAGACCATTCATTATAAGGTCTCAGATCTAACGGTAGAAGTTTTGTTAGGGTTTTTTTCCCTAGAAGGAAACCCTCCTTTATGAGGGAAATGTATTGCGGCTATGAATCATTGTGAATATTGTATTATGAGAGAGGAGACTGTGAGAGAAAGAAGAGGAAGTTATAGTGGGTGTGTTGTAGGTTGTATCCCTTCATTTGATGGATAATAAAAGGGAAGGACCTGGAAATTTCTTTGGTGGATGTAACCCACATTGGGTGAGCCACGTATATCCGTGTCTCTATTGTATTGTGTATCTTCTGTGTTTTATTTCCGCATTTTTTTTTATTTTATTGCTCCACGATCCTATTTTTCTAACAGAAAAATTATGCATTAGGAATTGATAATACTCATGATGATGAACACAACAATATTTAGTTTCTCCATCTATTTCTCCAATAAGATTCTACAACAATCTGGAATTTTCAACTTTGTCTTTTTGACAATTTTTCCAGACATGGAAATTTTAACAAAATTGGCTATCTCCTAAATTGTGCAATTCCGGAAAAACTTCACTAAACCAAATTTGTCTAACTTGATGAGTATATAAAAGGTTGACTAAATAGATTTTGTGTTTTTGTATTTTGGGGTCACTTTTCCTCTCTGAAAATCCTAAAAATCCCCCAAAAGTGCTTTAGAATAGTGGATTTTGGCCTATTTCAACATCCCCATCTTAAACCCCTTAGAGTTTATCCAATTCCTTCATTGGGTATTTTATGTTTGTTATGTGTTATATTCTTTGCAAATTTGATCCCATGTGTTGTAAACTGATATGGGAGAAAAGGGGATCTGGGGGGTCTATTTTTTGGAGGTTTTTCGGCACATGGTGTTTGTTGATGCTTTTCTAATTCCAGTTAAGGAATTAGGGTTGTTGACTAATACGAGTCAATGGATTAGGGGTTTGTATGTTGCAAGATCCCATATATATATTGTATTTTAAACAATGAAGAATATGATGAATATAAGATTAGAGGTGCGGATCTAAACATGTTGTTGGTTTTCCCAGTTTGGGTTTCTAGGGTAATAATATCTATGTAATGTGTATGTGTGCCATTGTATATTTTTTGTTTTATTAAGAATCTATTTGCAGTAATTAATTGTACAATGTTCAAATCTACAATTGGTATTAGAGAAATTATTGGTTTCAAGGGGATGCCTTTGTGGTCAGAGGGTTGGATCGAGTATGTTATAAGCCTTGTTATAGTGGGACATTTGTAGTATTGATTATTTAGGTGAAAAGAAATGGCAAGCAATTCAAAAATAAAGATCGAGAAATTTAATGGGAAAAGTTTTGATTTATGGAATATAATTATGTAACATCAATTGGTAGACAAAGATCAGTGGATCGCAGTGGATCCGAGTACTGCACCTACATGAATGTCAACAAAATAATGGAAAAAGTTGGATGAGAAGGTGAAGAGAAAAAATTGGTTGTGTCTCTTAGATTCAATATAACTGAATGTGTCAGGGGAATCTATAGCCAAGGAATTATGGTATAATTTGGGGACTTTGTATGGGTCTAAGTCTCTGGTAAACAAATTTTTCCCGCAAAAGAAGTTGTATAACCCGAGGATAAAATATGGAGACTCGATGACAGAGCATCTGAACACCTTTAATAAAGTGATAAGATAGTTATTATATGTTAATATTAATATTTCTGATGAAGACAAATGTATTTGTCTATTTTTCTCTTTACCAGACTCGTGGGATTGTCTGGTTGTGACCATAGGTAGTAATAAAACTACTTTAAGTTTAGATGACATGGTCTCATCCTTATTGTTGGAGGAGATGAGGTGGAATAACATGGAAGGACAAAGCGTCGATGCATTATTTACAAGAGGACACTCACAGGAAACAAATAGATCTAAGTCCTCAAGTGGGACATCTAAATCTCCTAGAAGGTTTTTAAAGGTATGTTGGAGATGTGGAATAGAAGGGCACTACAAGAAGCAATGTAGATCCAAAAGTGTTCATAGAGGGAAGTGATTTGAAGATTCTCCTTCTACAAAAGAAAAAACTTCCAAGGAAGAAGGAGAGGATATGTACTTGGCTTCTTCAATCACACTTGTAGATCATTAGGCATGGATGGTTGACTCAGGTGCATCATTTTATATGACTCCCCACAAGGAGTGGTTTTGTGAATATGAAAAGTATTATGGAGGTGATGTTTTCCTAGGTGATGACTCGACAACCAAAATCATAGGAAGAGGAAAAGTCAAGTTTAAGCTCATGGATGGAAGGATTAGAACACTCCTTGGTGTTCTGCACATCCCAAGATTGGCCAACAAATTGATTTTTGTAAGAAAAATGGACGATGCAAGGGAAAAAACAATGTTTGAGAAAGAAATCTGCAGGATGGTTCGAGGAGTAATGGTATTTCTAAAGGGATTTCAGATTGGAACTCTGTATAAGCTGTAGGGAATCACTATTAGTGATGGGTGTAATAGTTTTGTTGTTCTTAAGATTGGATCCAAAGAAAAAAATCCTACAATCTCTGGAGAAAAGGCTATGTTGTGGCATCAAAGACTGGGGCATATTGGAGAGAAGGGCCTTCAACTACTACATGGTAAAGGTATGTTTGAAGGTATGCCTAATTGCTCCCTGGATTTTGATTTCTATGAATATTGTGTATATGGGAAGAGGAATCATGTACGATTCCCCTTTGGTGCAACGAGGGTAGAGGGAATTTTACAGTTGGTGCACAGTGATATGTTTGGACTTGTGTCGATTCTACCATTGGGAAAATATATGTACTATGTCTCATTTATAGATGACTTGTTGAGGAATAATTGGATATGTTTAAAAAGTTTAAGGCTCTTGTGGAGAATAAAATAGAGAAACAAATAAATGTGTTGAGGACTAATAATGGTGGAGGGTTCTGCAGAAATGAATTTGAATAGTTCCATAAGAAGTGTGGTATAGCAAGGAAGAAGACTGCTCCATATACACCTCAATAGATTGGATTTTCAGAAAGGATGAACATGACGTTGATGGAAAAAGCAAGTTGCATGCTCAATGGTGTCGAGTTAGGACAAGAATTCTGGGCATATGTAGTGGGTACTACATGTTACTAGGTCAATCGACCACCCTCATCAACACTAGATGACAAGAATCCACACGAGGTATGTACTGGTAAGAAACCCTCTCTCACACATCTCAAGGTATTTAATTGTGATGCCTATGTATATGTTACAAATGAAAACAAGAGTAAGCTAGATAAAAAAAGATGAAAAGTGTATCTTTATTGGGTATAAAGATGGTATGAAAGGTTATAATCTTTGGAACCAAGAAACTAAGAAGGTAGTGTATATCCGAGATGTAGTATTTAGAGAAATCAAATATGTTTTCAAACATGATGTTCTACCAAGTAAGGAAGAACCAAAGAAAATAGATTTTGAGTTAAAGGATGGTGAATGAGACTCTACAAAAGAGCATGAATCAAAAGAACAAAATCCTCATACTCCAGTATTGAGGAGATCGATTCATGAAAGAAGGAAATCAGAAAGATATACTCCACCTGATTTCCATTCAAATTTTGTTTTTTCTATTACTGATGATCATGATCCTAGAAATGTTAGGGAGGCAGTGGATTTAGAGGATGGAAAAATATGTAAAAAGGCCATGTTTGAAGAAATCACAGCCTTGGACAAGAATGAGGCTTGGGATCTAGTGGACTTGTCGGCTGGAAGAAATCCCATTGGTAACAAATGGGTATTTAAAAACAAGTTGAATGCGGAAGGAAAAGTTGATAAATACAAATCTTGGTTAGTAGCAAAAGATTATTCCCGGGTTGAGGGAATTGACTTTGGTGAAATTTTTTCTCCTGTTGCCAAGTTGACTTCTATTAGATTTGTTTAATTTGTTGTTGTTGTGTTTGATTTTGAAGTAGAACACATGGATGTGAAGAAAACATTCCTACATGGGGATATTGAAGAATAAATATACATGAAGCAACCATAAGGCTTTTCTATGAAGGGAACGAAGGAGCTGGTATGCAAGTTGAAAAAGTCCTTGTATGAGTTAAAGCAATCACCAAGGATGCAATATAAAAAAATTGATACTTATATGTTGGGACTTGGCTTCACAAGGAGAAAAGTGGATCATTCTGTGTATTTCAAATTAATTGGTGATCATCTTATTTATTTGGTATTATATGTGGATGATATGTTGTTGATCAGAAACAACTAGGAGATTATCCAAGATGTGAAAACTCAATTTTCCTCTAAATTTGACATGAAGGATCTTGGTGCTGTAAATTTCATTTTGGGAATGGAAATTAAAAGAGATAAGGAAAATAGGAAACTATGGTTAAATTAGAGGAAATATGATGTCGAGACAATATTGCATAGGTTTAATATGCATGAATTTAAATCGGTCAAGGTTCCTATTCCTGTAGGTGTAAAGTTATCTACAGATCAGTGTCTAAAGACACAAGAAGAGGAAGAGGACATGTCTCGTGTTCCATATTCGAATGAAGTTGGTAGTTTAATGTATGAAATCATCTTTACTATACCATAAATTGCATATGCAGTGGGATTTTTAAGCAAGTATATGTAAAAAACAGGGAAGGAGCATTAGACAATAGTAAAGAAGGTTTTTAGGTATTTGCGTGGCACTACTAGTTATGGATTATGCTACTAAGGAAGTACAGAATTTGACACAGTGTTGGACATACATGGATTTGTTGATGCAGTCTGGGATGGAGATCTGGATCACAAAATATCTACAAGTGGGTATGTGTTTAACCTATTTGGAGGTGCAATTAGTTGGATGCGCAAAATATAGTCTGTAGTGGCACTCTCAACTACATAAGTTGAATACATGACAACTGCTCATACAAGCAATGAATAAATATGGTTACAAATATTGTTTTCAGGTATTGGGTTGGTACAACAAGTTGTAAGGATAGATTATGGCATTGATAGTGCAATATTCTCAGCAAATAACTCGACTTATCATTCCAACACAAAACATATTGATGTTCAATATCACTTTGTGAGAGCCATGGTTGAAGACAGGAAGGTGTTGCTGATGAAGGAGGACACTTTGGATAATGTTGTAGATTCATTAACAAAATATGGGAGCACTGACAATTTCTCTTGGTGTAGAGGATATATGGTCATTTCTTCCCTAGATGGTTGACTATGTAATCCTACAACCCCCTGTATGCAAAGAAAACAACAAGTGGTAGAATGTTGGGTATGTGTTATATTCTTTAAGAAATTGATCCCATGTATTGTACAATGATGTGGGAGAAAAGGGGGTATGGGGGGTGTTTAGCACCCCTCAACCAAGAGGGTTGTAGGGGTTCAAGGGCAGGAGCCCCAGAGAAAAAAAAAATTGGTTTGTTTTTGGCATCTTTTGCATCCATTTTTTGGTGGTTTTTCAACACATGGTTTTTTCCGATGGTTTTCTAATTCCGGTTAAGGAATTAGGGTTGTTTACTAATACATGTCAATGGATTAAGGGTTTGTATTATGAGATATCCTATATGTATATTGTATTGTACACAATGAACAATGTGATGAATATAATATTAGAGGTGCGGCTCTAAACAAGTTGTTGGTTTTCCCAGTTTGGGTTTCCAGGGTAAAAATCTTTGTGTAATGTGCGTGTGTGTGTGTGCCATTGTATAATTTCTATTTTATTAAGAATATGTTTGTAGTAATTAATTGTACAAGTTTAAAATCTGAATTTTCATGTTTAATTTTTGGAATCTCTCCAAAAAGTTCATCTTAGTTTGGATCTCATTCACCAAATTGAACTCGGATCTTTAAAAATCACCATTTTGAACTTTCTGGAAAATTCAAGAAGAAATGGTCAGTGACCCTCACTATCACCTCTATAGATATTTTCATTATGGATAAAACCTTAAATGTTATCTCAATCTAAGTTATTTTCTCAGTTTATGGACAAAATAAGAAAATGTGATTCAGATTGTGAAAGGAATGAAATGGAAAATAAACAAGAAAATGGGACAAAATAAAGTAAAGAGAATAATATGACATGAAATCAACTCTTTATTAAATGGAAAAATCCTCATAAATATATCATGAATGGATTTCCTCCTTTAAAAATGAGAGACCCATATATATAGTACATGCAGTAACCTCAGAGGAGTCATGCCTTTTCATTATTTCATTGTTATTTGTTTTATTTTTCAAATACCAAAGGTTACAAAAAAAACCATGGGTGAATTCCATGGGTTGAAAAAACCACACACATGAATTTTCTCCACTTATTAATATTTATTATTATTATTTTTATCCATCCCAAAACTATGGTGTATACCACGGTTTACCAAAACCATGGGCTCCATGGGCTCGTAAATTACCAACAATAAAAATAAACAATTACCATGATGATTCGGTGAAAGAGGTGGATGGTGACTTATTTCCAATTGGATTATTCCTCTATCCTTAGGAAGCAATGGTCCCCATTGTACCAAGTGCTCTCAACATATGGGGAAACGTTTTCTGAATTTGGATCCTAGTGAGTCACTTTCCTTGGTGAAGAATCCACCCTACTTTAATGACCCGATAAAGATGTATGTTCTATTGGTGGGTTCCTTTCATATGTGTATCCATGATTCGATCAACTATATTCCACTCAAGGAAGTCAAAGTTGAGTTTTGTAGGGGCCAAGTACTGAACTACATTTGAGGTTTCTAGTAGAGGTGTAAAATATGGGTGAAGGATCTCCATATTAAAGATTGGATGCAAGCCAATGAATGGGGGAATACTTAGTTCAAAATAATTGTCACCTACATCCTTGGTGATGGTGTAAGACCCATATAAAAGTGGTTGAAGATTCTAATGGGGTTCTAGAAGGTGCTCTTTATACAAATGTAACCAAACCTTATAACCAACTTGAAACTTGTGTGGAACCCAATGTTGGTTATGTCGCTATGTGTACTTTGCATGGGATTTCTGCATGATGTCATGGACTTGTTGGAAGATGTGATGAATCCTTTCAACAAATTTGGTTGCACAATCTACCTCGAGCTCACTCTTTATTTCTTGATTCTCTTGATGGGAACATCTATAGATTGGACCATGGGGTAAGGGAGCACTGAGTAGAAAGTCAATGGACCACTTGACTTGGCAATGAAAAAAAAAGCGAAAATATATTTGTGCTCCTATAAAATATTATTGACCTACTTCTGTTGTATAGAAAAGTCTTGAGCAAAGATTGTAGTGGTCATAGTGACCTTTTGTTCACCTTCTAACTGGATTGTGAAGAGGATAAAATTTGTTTTCTGAGAGATTAATTTATAGCATTGTTTTTCTTATATCGATGAAATGGAAGTATTACGAACTACCTCTGGTACTTTGTAGAGATGACCCTCCAAAGTGACAATGGCACTACAAGGTTGAGACTCATAAACAATGTGATGTATCCACATATATAGATGTACCAAAAGAACATCACAAATTTTGAGTGGGGAAACATCACACAGTACCCGATCTTTGAAGGGCTTGATGCCATAGGACAGGAGACATTGTTGGTTGATGTGAAGGTCTCATCCCTAGCTCAACCATTCGATGATGTATGGTTGGGGGTGTGGCATTGTCGACACATTCATTCTTTTGAAAAACGTAGTTGAGATCATGTTCTTCTAATTCCCACTGTCAATAATGAAATACAGTGGGGTCCCCTTCACTCACATCTATGAGTGGAAGAGGCACTCCCCCTCCTTATGATCCTATGTTTCTTTTGGTTGGATTGTTGTGGTCGTGATGGTAGAAGTTTTTGCATCGATGATCAATTTCCTTTTATTGTGCTTCAAATAAGAGTCTAATTAAGGTTCTGATTATTTTTCTATGAGATCATCCACCAATGACCGTTTCGAGTGACATTGATCGACGTTATGCCAGAGGATTTTGTGGAACTTGCACTATTAGAAAAACATGATCGCGGAGCAATAAAATAAAAACAAATGCAGAAATAAAACAAAAAATATACATAATACAATAGAGACATAGATATATGTGGTTCACCCAGTGTGGGCTACGTCCACTAGAGAAATTGCCAGTTCCTTCATTTTTACTATCCAGCAAATGAAGGGATACAACCTACAACACACCCGTTGTAACTTACTCTTCTTTCTCTCACAATATCCTCTCTCAAAATACAATATTCACAATGATACATAACCACAATACATTTCCCTCATAAAAGAGGGTTTCCTTCTAGGGAAAAAAACCTAACATAACTTCTACCTTCAGATCTGCAACCTTATAATGAACGGTCTAGATTTACTATGAAATTATAATATACATTTACAAGGAAATTTTTCCTTCGGTGGATTTGTCCCCGAACCCCCGCCGAGGGCCTGCTTGTCCTCAGAACCCTTAGCTGGGGGGATGAGCCCCCCCTGCAATCCCCCCATGTGGAGGGGTGTACATTATTCCAGGGTGTATAGTCTTTATGGGGTATAAACATGGTTGAAAACAAATTCCTATGAAACAAGAAGATAATCATGATCCACAACCAACAATATCCCACTTGGAGACTGATCACAACAACTCCACTATTGTTGTACCTATTGGACTATACTCCACCTTTGACTTGGAAAAATTCTCATCTTCACTTTCATACTTGAATACCAACTGAAACTAAGCAAGAACACATTTTCTCCCTAGTTACTCCCTTTGTTAACATGTTTGCGGGATTCTGGCTAGTGTGTAACTTTTCCAACTTTAAATGTCCATCTTCCAAGATGGATTGTATGAAATGGTACTGTTGGTCCCCGGTTTTGACCATGCTCTTTGCCTATATTATATACCATCGACCTCCATTCATATGCCAGTACCACCCTTTTGACCTCATTTTGACATACGTAACATCTCTCTACCATGCAAAAGGGGTCACCTAAGGTATCTTTGCATTTCAAACTATTTTTATGCACTTTAATGCTTTGAATTGATAATGTGACTAATATCACTTGGGTTAGGTACCACCGCTAGTTTTGGAACAGGATTCCGGTACCAGGTACCAACTCGCACCCGTGGAGGTACCAGTGGAGCCGTTCGAGATCTATGCATGATGATGTGCGTTATGGTTCGAATGAAGAGCAGGAAGGTTCATAGGCCAGCTGGAATCATCGCCACAGAGTGCTCGAGAGTATAATGATCAACCTG
>JASDQU010688963.1:20439-38806 GCA_032191745.1 Picea mariana
ATAAGTAACAAGTAACTACTCTTGTATTCTTTCTTGATTATTAAAATGACTCTATTTTTCCTTTAAAAATCTATTGTTTATGGTTCATGTTACTGTTATGCTTATATATGATTTAATATATTTAATTTTTTTTTTTTTGGACTTACTATTTTACAAGAGTAAAACATATTTCATTTCAATGTTGTGTGCATGCACTTTTCGGAGCCTATCATGGCTGAACAGTCCTCCTCCATTGTAATAAGTCAAATAAGCCAACTACTTTGAATACCTTAGAAACATGTTTTACAATTTCTCTTTTATTTTATCCTTAAAAACTTATCTACTTCATTTAAAGCTAAGTGCTTTGAGTGATTTTTCATTTGAGAAGGGTAAACTAGATTGAGTCTTTGCATTGGTGTATCAATTTCTCACTATTTTATCCCCCAAAACTTATCTATTTGTATTTAATGAGTGATGTTTCATTTGATAAGGGTAGACTAGAATGAGTCTTTGCATTGGTGTATCAATTTATTATTGAAGGTCTAATTGGTCAACCCCATGTTAGTTTTCCTTGTAAAGAAAACAACAACTTTGTTGGGAATGAATTTTTAATTCTTTTGAAAAGATTGAGACTTAGTTGATTGGTTGTTTTTTTAGAGGTTTTGCTTGCTATTTTTCTACACTTTGCCTATCTCTAAAGATTTATGACATGCCATTTACATGTTGATATTTGTGTTTTCTTTTTCTCTTTGTTTCTTTTGATCATGACTTTTCTCTAAGAATTTATTTTAGATCGAGTTCTTATATGTCGTGAAAGCATGTCATCTTACCTCTAAAGATGAAAATAAAAATATTTATAAAAACTATTTATGAGACCACCACTTTTTATTTTACTACATGTGATTATTGAATATTGTTTTTTTAGTATTTTTTATAAAAGAATAACATATAAGAAATAAGTCTTTTAAATACTTAAAAAAAAATAAAAATCGATAGTGTTTGTTTTGCTTATATGGTTTGAGTCTTTTTATTATTTGATTTAATCACATTAATTAAGTTACTAAAATGAATTAATAAAAAAGAATGCAAACCATTTTATTTCAATAATTTTTCTTTTCCAATTATTTAATTTATTAACTCACAAAACACATATACATTAAAAAGGATTTCTTAATACATCTACATTTTGAAATAATTCTTCCATTACTCATGGTGTAATTTTTCTTTTTTAATTATTTAATTTATTAACTCACAAAACACATATACACTTAAAAAAAATTCTTAACACATTCACATTTTGAAATAACTCTTCCATTACTCATAGTTTATTGCATCTATCCAACATTAATTTCTAAAAAAAACACTAAAAACAAAGCATTGTGCAAGTTGATTGAAATCATTATACCTTCATCCACCTTTCATACTTCTCATTCATAACATGTTCCACAAAATGATAAAACAGATTGATTTGGATTTATTTAATACTAAAAACGTACTGCCTTACTCATCTCCAACAAGAAAGTTGGATATTAACTTGTTCCACATAATGATAAAAGAGATATATTTGGATTTTTTTAATACTAAACACATGTAATACCTTACTCATCTCCAACAAGAAAGCTGGATATGGGATAATGGAAGGAATGTCTCCTCAAAAAGTTAAATCATGATTGATATGGTGGTATACATTCCCAAAGACCACCATCATTAGAAAAAAGTTTTAAGTCATGATGATATTTAATTACTTTGCAATCTCATAATTAGTTAAGAGATAATTTATGAAATAATGCATTAATGAATTATCATATTATCACTTATGAGATAACTTGTGAAGTAATGCATTAATGAATTATCATATTAATGCTTAGAACAAGTTATATAATTTTTATTCTAAATTATGTGAAGAAACATGTAAATTTTTTTTGTAAAGTGTCAAATTCATTACTATTCTCATAGCTTTAGTTTTATTATTTAAATGGTCTTTTTAAATATGAAGAAATTATTATTCCATTGTCAAGTGTTTGACAAAATATCTTAGGGAAAATAATTGGGGAAGTGTTCTTGAAGATTGCGATTATTGAAATGATGACTCAATTTTCAACATTTAATTTTTGTTAGAAAATATGTAGGCACAATTTGTGTAATTTCTAGATTGTAGCATTTTGCTCCATGTCAAATTGAGTAGAAATGCAGTTTGTAGGATATGTGTTTAACAAAATGTCCATGAGAAGAAAGTACTATATAGAGTCATAACTTCCATCTTAGAAGCCCAAATTGGTTATGGGTGTATTCCCTCAACTCCATCCTTAAGAAGGATGTTTCTATTACATATACTAAAGAAATCTAACAATGTTTTGAAAACATCAAAGAAAATTTGATTTCTTAGCCATCTTATCCCTTCTTGTTGATGATTTTTTGTTGATCCTATACACATCGATGACTGAATATTTGATAGGGTGGATGCTCTCCCAAGAGGATAAGAATTGTGTTTAACACAATATTTATTATACAAGTTGCAATTTTCTTTCCTATCACCCCAAATACATTGAAGTCAAAAAGTGTGTATGGTCATTGTCTCCATTACCAAGAAGCTCCAACATTACCAACTAAACAATTCATTTAATTTTCCAACACAACCCTATTTGGTATCTCCTTTGTAAGAATAATCACATCAGATGTACATGAAGTCAATGGATCCTCCTTCTTCAAGAGTTATACTTAGAAGTCATTAATCAAAATTCCAAAAAGGAGATGCTCATGGATGAACAATTAGATGGTTACCCTATCACCTCAACATTATCCAACTTCATAGATGGTTCTTTTCCCATCTTGTGATCTACCCATTGACTCAGGTACCTCTAAATTTGCCATCTTGGGTAAATTTTGAGTTTATGATACCATTCATTAAATCAAGAAGCATGATATATGTACATGCAATTATCAAGAAAATGTTAAAATATAAAATAAATGAATAGCATGCCATGCATAGCATTAACAACAAACATGCATGATATAAACACATATCAGAGATAATTAATACACAACAAAATATAAATTATAAAGAAAACACAGAGAACACTTATCTTTAAATAACCATTCACCAACTAGTTGTAGACCTCAGACGTTCCACCCAACCTTAGGCTCAGTTGCACATAAAATTTCTACAATAGGCCACCCGAGCCGACGCTATGAATCCACAAGGATGATTCCTAGGTCGACTCTAAAACACACAATAGTCAACTAACAATGTCTCACATTTTTTTGAACCACATAGAAATTCCCAATTTGATATATCTCTTCCCCTTCAGCTTGCACAACCCCAAAGAAGTGAACCCCCTTCTCTACAACGCAATCCCTCAATATGTTCCACTTCTTTTCTAGGGCTCCAGTGTTACTGGTCAAGAAATATCAATGATGGAAATTCCAAGGATTTTCAGTTGTGGATAGTTCTTCTCAAAATGTCAATGCATCCACACACTCAAGAATTAATTTCTTCCCAGAATAACCAACAGTTTCCTACAACCAACAAGCAATGACTCTTTTCCTCCAACAATTTGTTTTCCATGCCAACCCCAGAACAAAAATGAGCAAGAATGAATGAGAAATAATGAATGGCGACCAAAAATGGTTGAGTAACCCCCAAACAACCCAATAATAGGGTTTATGTAATTACATGTAATTAAGCACCATGTGTCCTCCCCAAGAAGCTCATGTAACCACTTTTACCAACTAATTCCAAGATGGGTGAATACAATATAATAAAAAGACTTGTCTCCTTTAGCCCCCCTTTCTCATGGAATCATATCCCCCTATATTTTTCCTTGTCCATATTGCAACCAATGATGCATTTTTATTATTAATATAAAAAGTATTATATTTCTAGGCTCTCTGGCCTTTCCAATTTACATGCACTCTAGCCTTTCATCAAATAATAAAAAAATACAATATTAATCCAGGGACTCAAAATTGAGATATTATGTTCCCCTCCCCCTTATTTTGGCACTATCCTTAGAGCATATACAAAAGAGAAAACAAAATTTCAAAATTCTTCAAAAATTCATAGGTACTCTTCCTGCATGGAATCCTCATGCTTCCAAGTAGCATCTTCAAGATTGTAATAGGTCCACTGAACCTTTACCAATCCAATGGCTCGATTCCGAAGCACCTTGACCTTCCTATCCAATATGCAGACCGACTGGACCTAAAAGACTCTTTTTGGCTCCAGCTGAACCAAATTCCAACCAATAAAATAGGATCGCGCACATACTTTTTCAACAAAGAGACATGAAACACATTATGCACATTCATGGAAGTAGGCAATGCAATCATGTATGAAACTAGCCTATTATATCCAATATCTCAAATGGACCACAAAATATGGCTTCTAGCTTGGTACAGTTTCCCAACTTCAATGAGATATTCTTGGGCTTCACTTTCAAAAGTACATACTCTCCCAATTTAAATTCTCTAGGTGTCCTATTATTATCTGCTTAACTCTTTTGTCTATCTTGTTCTTCTTTCAAATTCTGTTTAATTTTAACCATCTGGTCTTCCATCTCCTTGAGAAATTCTGGCCCAAGCACCACTATGTCTGTTGAGTTATCCCAACTCACTAGAGTATTGCATTTTCTACCATACAAAGCTTTAAATGGGCTCATCTTAAATGAAGCTTGATACCCATTATTGTAGGCAAACTAAACCAAATGCAAACAATCTTCCCACTTATATGGCTTATCCATCACATACAATCTCAACATGTCTTCAATCACTTGGTTGACTCTCTTAGTCTTCCTATTTGACTGTGGATGGTATGTTGTGCTAAAGTTTAGATTTGTACCAAATCCCTTAAATAATCTTCTCCAAAATTTTGAAGTAAACTTTATATCTTTGTATGAAACAATTGACTTAGGTATCCCATGAAAGATAACAATTTCCCTCATATAAATTTATGCAATGTTAGCTACTATATGAGTCATATTCACTGGAATAAAATGAGCATCCTTTGTCAATGTATACACCACTACCATTATTGAATCATGTTGCCTTGTTGTCTTGGGAAACTTAGTGACAAAATAAATGGTTACCACTTCCCATTTCCTCTATGGAATTGGTAATGATTGTATCAAACCCGTTGGTTGTCTATGTTGAACTTTCACTCTCTAATATTTCATACATATGACAATGTAATTAACAACACCCTTCTTCATTCCTGGCCAAAAGTATTGGCTTCTTATTGCTGCAACTATTTTTTTGTAACCATGATTTTTGGCATATGGAACATTATGCATTTCTTTTAACACCAAATTCTTGAGTTCTCCAGAATCAGGAACAAAATTTTTGTTTTTATGCATAATTACTCCATGTTCCTTTATATTATATTATTTAAATTTATGTTGTACATTTTCTTGCTGTAAGATTTATTTTACCTATAGGTAATGCTGGTCTGTAACAACAACATCTAAAATTCTTCCCTTTAAATATGATTGATGCATACTAATGGTTGTAGCATGCATAATATGTACCCTTTTGTTGAGTGCATCAACACCTTTATTCTATTCCTTTGATATGCTTGATGTCAAATTCATATTGACTTAAAAATTTCATCCATCTTGTTTCCTTGGCATTTAAAGTTGGTTTCTCAAAAGTATATTCCATATCAGTATGGTCCATCCTTAATTCAAATTTCGTTCCCATTAAATAATGTCTCCACATATTCAATGCATTAATTATGGAAAAAATCTCCTAATAATACGTGGCATAATTCTTCTCATGTTCCTGAATATTTATGCACTCATAACTAATGACATGTCCATTCTAAGTGAGGACTCCACCAAGTCCTTTTTTTGCATGCATCAATGCATACCACAAAATTTTCATTTGGATCAACATCTTTAGAGGTGTACTAGTGAGTAATTCCTTCAATAAATTAATTTTTTCTTCACAGTCTACCGTCCATTCAAACTTAATTCCCTTCTTTTGAAAATAAGCGATGGGATAAGCAATTTTAGAGAATCCTTCTATAAATTTCCTATAGTATCCAACTAATCCCATGAAAGATATGATTTCTGAAACATTATTTGGTGTTGACCATCCCCTAATGGATTCAAAATCCTCTGGATCCACTGATATTCCTTCTTATGAAATAATGTACCCCAAATAATGGACCTGCTCTTGGTAAAAGGATCACTTGCTTAACTTAGCATAAATCTAATGTTCCCTTATAACTTGCAACACCAACCTCAAGTGATGCTCATGTTATTCCTCTGACTTACGATAAATAATTATGTCATCCAAGAACACAATGACAAACTTATCCATATGATTTCTGAATATGACATTCATTAAGCACATAAAGATAGATGATGCATTGGTTAGTCCAAATGACACCACTACAAATTCATAATTCTCATACATGGTTCTAAAAGTTGTCTTATTGATGTGTTCTTCCTTGATCCTCACCTGGTGATATCTTGACCTCAAGTCTGTATTTGAAAATATTGTTTCCCCTCTTAGTTGATCAAATAGGTCATCAATTCTGGGTAGAGAGTATTTTTTCTTCACCATGGATTTATTCAACTACCTAAAGTCAATGCACAACCTCAACCTTCCATCCTTCTTTTTCACAAAGAGTACTAGTGATCCCCAATGTGAAACACTTGGGTGTATGTACCATTTCTTTAGTAGTTCCTCCAGTTGAATTTCTAATTATTTTAATTATGGTGTACTCATTATGTAAGGATTTTTTGATATTGGATTAGTTCCTGGTACAAAATTAATAGAGAAATCTATATCCCTCTTTGGTGGCAATCCTGGTATTTCTTTGAAAACATCTTCAAACTCTTGCAATATTGGAAAATATTTAAGACTTGGACCTTTGGTATTTTTTGTCTCCCTCACATCTCTTCAACTATAAGGCTGGAATATCCTTGATAGAAATGGGTCTTTGAATTCTTTTCACAGTGCTCTGCTTCCCTTCTTCATCAAGAGATGTAAATACCTAATTCTAGAAATCTAGGATAGCATGATGCTTTTCCAACCAATCCATTCCAATTATAATATCATAAGATCCTAATGGTATGATACTTAAGTCAAATATGGTATTGACTCCATTCAAATTTATTGAACAATCTATGACAATCTCATTGATCCTTCTTTTGGTTCCAATGGCTATTTGAACCAACAATGATTTTTCAAGCTTACTTTTCTTCAAATGAAATCAATCCACTATTTTAAGATCAATGTAAATATGGCGTGTTCTTGAATCATTTAAAACAGAAAGATGTTGATTTATAATCTTACCTTCCACCTCAATCATATGGGACTGATCTAATTGTCGATATTCCAAGGATACATATATTCTTGGGATATTTCTGCCCATGTCTTCTACTACTATAGCCTCTTGGATGTTGTGCAAGGTCCTCATTTTGTATTCTCTATGAGGGAAATTGTTGTACATGTGATCTTATTTACATCCCCAACATTTGATTGGTGGTATTCCCCTTTTTCCCAAGTAGTCTTCCTTCTTGGATTGATTCTTAGTAGGTTGATATTCTTTATTTGTGCTAGGACTATTTATATTGAAAGGAGGTTTGAACCCCTTCCTTCTCTAATCAGATTTATCATTCTTCTTATCCTTCCAAGATTTCTACAAATATTCTTTGCCCTTGCCTTGCTCATACAGGTAATTATATTTTCTAATTGTCTCTGTCAAAGTTTTGGGTTCATGGTATTGAATTTTATCTTTATAGAAAGATGACAATCCACTAAGAAACCTATGTATCTTCACCTTCTCATCCTTGATAAATCCCACATACTTTAGCAATCCCAATAATTCTTTTTCATATTCCTCTATGATCATGCTCCTCAACCTAAGTTCAAAGAACTCTTACATATTCTTGTCATAAAAGTGATTTGAAAGATATTCCTTCTGAAAACATTTCTTGAACTTCTTGGACAAGTAATCATAATCTAATAAAGGTGCTCAAATTACTTCAATTGATCCCACCACATAACATTTTTTCCATGTAAATGGTATGTGGAAATATTGGCTTCTAGGTTAGATGAGTAGTTATACAACTGGAAATACTTCATGATTCCAAAAAATTAGGATTCAACATCATGTTCCCTTTCTCATTCACCATCAAAGGATGTTGGATTAATCTTCCTAATCTCTCCTTGCAAACTTTCCAATTCATATATTCTTCTTTGATACCTAACATGAGACACTTATGGATTCTTCCTTTATTCTTTAGATGCATAAAACTTCTTGGTTGAGTGAGTAGGTGAGCGGTGATGTCTATGAATTCTAATAACACTTCTTGACTGACTGGATCTACTGTACTTATCTCTTATTTCATGTTTTCTTCCTTCTTCCTCATGTATTGAGCTTGATCCATTCTCCGCTTTCCTTTACAATTGGTTTAGGCTTTGCATCATCTGAGTATTAATTTGATTTTTATCATCCCATGCTCTCGTTATCTTCTCATTATTATCTCTATAGTTATGCACTTCCATTATGAGACTTCTCATAGCCTCTACCAATTCTGATGGTTCCACTCTACTCCTATGTCCATTAGATTCTATTGCAACATTACCTACATTGGCATTTGGCTTCTCTCTCATGATTGTAGTCCCTTTGTGCATCCTACACATATTTGATATGAAATCGTGAACTTGAATTAATCTTCTTATACTTATAATTCTTGAAAATGTCCAAGAAACCATTTTTGTTAGAATTATGCATATTATAATAATTTGTCAATTAATGCTATAGGTCCTTCTTCTTCTCATTTCATGAAGAATCATATCACAATTATCCAAATTATAATAATCATAGGTTATTCTCCCCTTAATTATATTTCAAACAACTATTCCCATCCCTCGATATGATCTCTAAGATGAAAGTTATGGCTTCTCGAAAAATCCATTTTCACTCAATTTATGCATTTTCTTCACTTGTGCAATTTTAATAGAAGGTCAACTTTTTTCAACTACAAAAGAAAATCCTTAAGAACCTAGAAAATGTTAGTTGTGGAGCCTTATTATCTTCCTGTTTGACATGTCTTTGTTTTCATCTGTGTTTATACCCCATGAATACTGTACAACCCTCCACGAGGGGGGGGATTTCCCCCCTTGCAGGGGTTTGGAGGTGAAGCCCCTGAAGGAAAAATTTCCTTGTAAATGTATATTGTAATTTCATAGTAAATCTAGACCATTCATTATAAGGTCTCAGATCTAACGGTAGAAGTTTTGTTAGGGTTTTTTTCCCTAGAAGGAAACCCTCCTTTATGAGGGAAATGTATTGCGGCTATGAATCATTGTGAATATTGTATTATGAGAGAGGAGACTGTGAGAGAAAGAAGAGGAAGTTATAGTGGGTGTGTTGTAGGTTGTATCCCTTCATTTGATGGATAATAAAAGGGAAGGACCTGGAAATTTCTTTGGTGGATGTAACCCACATTGGGTGAGCCACGTATATCCGTGTCTCTATTGTATTGTGTATCTTCTGTGTTTTATTTCCGCATTTTTTTTTATTTTATTGCTCCACGATCCTATTTTTCTAACAGAAAAATTATGCATTAGGAATTGATAATACTCATGATGATGAACACAACAATATTTAGTTTCTCCATCTATTTCTCCAATAAGATTCTACAACAATCTGGAATTTTCAACTTTGTCTTTTTGACAATTTTTCCAGACATGGAAATTTTAACAAAATTGGCTATCTCCTAAATTGTGCAATTCCGGAAAAACTTCACTAAACCAAATTTGTCTAACTTGATGAGTATATAAAAGGTTGACTAAATAGATTTTGTGTTTTTGTATTTTGGGGTCACTTTTCCTCTCTGAAAATCCTAAAAATCCCCCAAAAGTGCTTTAGAATAGTGGATTTTGGCCTATTTCAACATCCCCATCTTAAACCCCTTAGAGTTTATCCAATTCCTTCATTGGGTATTTTATGTTTGTTATGTGTTATATTCTTTGCAAATTTGATCCCATGTGTTGTAAACTGATATGGGAGAAAAGGGGATCTGGGGGGTCTATTTTTTGGAGGTTTTTCGGCACATGGTGTTTGTTGATGCTTTTCTAATTCCAGTTAAGGAATTAGGGTTGTTGACTAATACGAGTCAATGGATTAGGGGTTTGTATGTTGCAAGATCCCATATATATATTGTATTTTAAACAATGAAGAATATGATGAATATAAGATTAGAGGTGCGGATCTAAACATGTTGTTGGTTTTCCCAGTTTGGGTTTCTAGGGTAATAATATCTATGTAATGTGTATGTGTGCCATTGTATATTTTTTGTTTTATTAAGAATCTATTTGCAGTAATTAATTGTACAATGTTCAAATCTACAATTGGTATTAGAGAAATTATTGGTTTCAAGGGGATGCCTTTGTGGTCAGAGGGTTGGATCGAGTATGTTATAAGCCTTGTTATAGTGGGACATTTGTAGTATTGATTATTTAGGTGAAAAGAAATGGCAAGCAATTCAAAAATAAAGATCGAGAAATTTAATGGGAAAAGTTTTGATTTATGGAATATAATTATGTAACATCAATTGGTAGACAAAGATCAGTGGATCGCAGTGGATCCGAGTACTGCACCTACATGAATGTCAACAAAATAATGGAAAAAGTTGGATGAGAAGGTGAAGAGAAAAAATTGGTTGTGTCTCTTAGATTCAATATAACTGAATGTGTCAGGGGAATCTATAGCCAAGGAATTATGGTATAATTTGGGGACTTTGTATGGGTCTAAGTCTCTGGTAAACAAATTTTTCCCGCAAAAGAAGTTGTATAACCCGAGGATAAAATATGGAGACTCGATGACAGAGCATCTGAACACCTTTAATAAAGTGATAAGATAGTTATTATATGTTAATATTAATATTTCTGATGAAGACAAATGTATTTGTCTATTTTTCTCTTTACCAGACTCGTGGGATTGTCTGGTTGTGACCATAGGTAGTAATAAAACTACTTTAAGTTTAGATGACATGGTCTCATCCTTATTGTTGGAGGAGATGAGGTGGAATAACATGGAAGGACAAAGCGTCGATGCATTATTTACAAGAGGACACTCACAGGAAACAAATAGATCTAAGTCCTCAAGTGGGACATCTAAATCTCCTAGAAGGTTTTTAAAGGTATGTTGGAGATGTGGAATAGAAGGGCACTACAAGAAGCAATGTAGATCCAAAAGTGTTCATAGAGGGAAGTGATTTGAAGATTCTCCTTCTACAAAAGAAAAAACTTCCAAGGAAGAAGGAGAGGATATGTACTTGGCTTCTTCAATCACACTTGTAGATCATTAGGCATGGATGGTTGACTCAGGTGCATCATTTTATATGACTCCCCACAAGGAGTGGTTTTGTGAATATGAAAAGTATTATGGAGGTGATGTTTTCCTAGGTGATGACTCGACAACCAAAATCATAGGAAGAGGAAAAGTCAAGTTTAAGCTCATGGATGGAAGGATTAGAACACTCCTTGGTGTTCTGCACATCCCAAGATTGGCCAACAAATTGATTTTTGTAAGAAAAATGGACGATGCAAGGGAAAAAACAATGTTTGAGAAAGAAATCTGCAGGATGGTTCGAGGAGTAATGGTATTTCTAAAGGGATTTCAGATTGGAACTCTGTATAAGCTGTAGGGAATCACTATTAGTGATGGGTGTAATAGTTTTGTTGTTCTTAAGATTGGATCCAAAGAAAAAAATCCTACAATCTCTGGAGAAAAGGCTATGTTGTGGCATCAAAGACTGGGGCATATTGGAGAGAAGGGCCTTCAACTACTACATGGTAAAGGTATGTTTGAAGGTATGCCTAATTGCTCCCTGGATTTTGATTTCTATGAATATTGTGTATATGGGAAGAGGAATCATGTACGATTCCCCTTTGGTGCAACGAGGGTAGAGGGAATTTTACAGTTGGTGCACAGTGATATGTTTGGACTTGTGTCGATTCTACCATTGGGAAAATATATGTACTATGTCTCATTTATAGATGACTTGTTGAGGAATAATTGGATATGTTTAAAAAGTTTAAGGCTCTTGTGGAGAATAAAATAGAGAAACAAATAAATGTGTTGAGGACTAATAATGGTGGAGGGTTCTGCAGAAATGAATTTGAATAGTTCCATAAGAAGTGTGGTATAGCAAGGAAGAAGACTGCTCCATATACACCTCAATAGATTGGATTTTCAGAAAGGATGAACATGACGTTGATGGAAAAAGCAAGTTGCATGCTCAATGGTGTCGAGTTAGGACAAGAATTCTGGGCATATGTAGTGGGTACTACATGTTACTAGGTCAATCGACCACCCTCATCAACACTAGATGACAAGAATCCACACGAGGTATGTACTGGTAAGAAACCCTCTCTCACACATCTCAAGGTATTTAATTGTGATGCCTATGTATATGTTACAAATGAAAACAAGAGTAAGCTAGATAAAAAAAGATGAAAAGTGTATCTTTATTGGGTATAAAGATGGTATGAAAGGTTATAATCTTTGGAACCAAGAAACTAAGAAGGTAGTGTATATCCGAGATGTAGTATTTAGAGAAATCAAATATGTTTTCAAACATGATGTTCTACCAAGTAAGGAAGAACCAAAGAAAATAGATTTTGAGTTAAAGGATGGTGAATGAGACTCTACAAAAGAGCATGAATCAAAAGAACAAAATCCTCATACTCCAGTATTGAGGAGATCGATTCATGAAAGAAGGAAATCAGAAAGATATACTCCACCTGATTTCCATTCAAATTTTGTTTTTTCTATTACTGATGATCATGATCCTAGAAATGTTAGGGAGGCAGTGGATTTAGAGGATGGAAAAATATGTAAAAAGGCCATGTTTGAAGAAATCACAGCCTTGGACAAGAATGAGGCTTGGGATCTAGTGGACTTGTCGGCTGGAAGAAATCCCATTGGTAACAAATGGGTATTTAAAAACAAGTTGAATGCGGAAGGAAAAGTTGATAAATACAAATCTTGGTTAGTAGCAAAAGATTATTCCCGGGTTGAGGGAATTGACTTTGGTGAAATTTTTTCTCCTGTTGCCAAGTTGACTTCTATTAGATTTGTTTAATTTGTTGTTGTTGTGTTTGATTTTGAAGTAGAACACATGGATGTGAAGAAAACATTCCTACATGGGGATATTGAAGAATAAATATACATGAAGCAACCATAAGGCTTTTCTATGAAGGGAACGAAGGAGCTGGTATGCAAGTTGAAAAAGTCCTTGTATGAGTTAAAGCAATCACCAAGGATGCAATATAAAAAAATTGATACTTATATGTTGGGACTTGGCTTCACAAGGAGAAAAGTGGATCATTCTGTGTATTTCAAATTAATTGGTGATCATCTTATTTATTTGGTATTATATGTGGATGATATGTTGTTGATCAGAAACAACTAGGAGATTATCCAAGATGTGAAAACTCAATTTTCCTCTAAATTTGACATGAAGGATCTTGGTGCTGTAAATTTCATTTTGGGAATGGAAATTAAAAGAGATAAGGAAAATAGGAAACTATGGTTAAATTAGAGGAAATATGATGTCGAGACAATATTGCATAGGTTTAATATGCATGAATTTAAATCGGTCAAGGTTCCTATTCCTGTAGGTGTAAAGTTATCTACAGATCAGTGTCTAAAGACACAAGAAGAGGAAGAGGACATGTCTCGTGTTCCATATTCGAATGAAGTTGGTAGTTTAATGTATGAAATCATCTTTACTATACCATAAATTGCATATGCAGTGGGATTTTTAAGCAAGTATATGTAAAAAACAGGGAAGGAGCATTAGACAATAGTAAAGAAGGTTTTTAGGTATTTGCGTGGCACTACTAGTTATGGATTATGCTACTAAGGAAGTACAGAATTTGACACAGTGTTGGACATACATGGATTTGTTGATGCAGTCTGGGATGGAGATCTGGATCACAAAATATCTACAAGTGGGTATGTGTTTAACCTATTTGGAGGTGCAATTAGTTGGATGCGCAAAATATAGTCTGTAGTGGCACTCTCAACTACATAAGTTGAATACATGACAACTGCTCATACAAGCAATGAATAAATATGGTTACAAATATTGTTTTCAGGTATTGGGTTGGTACAACAAGTTGTAAGGATAGATTATGGCATTGATAGTGCAATATTCTCAGCAAATAACTCGACTTATCATTCCAACACAAAACATATTGATGTTCAATATCACTTTGTGAGAGCCATGGTTGAAGACAGGAAGGTGTTGCTGATGAAGGAGGACACTTTGGATAATGTTGTAGATTCATTAACAAAATATGGGAGCACTGACAATTTCTCTTGGTGTAGAGGATATATGGTCATTTCTTCCCTAGATGGTTGACTATGTAATCCTACAACCCCCTGTATGCAAAGAAAACAACAAGTGGTAGAATGTTGGGTATGTGTTATATTCTTTAAGAAATTGATCCCATGTATTGTACAATGATGTGGGAGAAAAGGGGGTATGGGGGGTGTTTAGCACCCCTCAACCAAGAGGGTTGTAGGGGTTCAAGGGCAGGAGCCCCAGAGAAAAAAAAAATTGGTTTGTTTTTGGCATCTTTTGCA
This sequence comes from Picea mariana, assembly GCA_032191745.1. Taxonomy (NCBI): domain Eukaryota; kingdom Viridiplantae; phylum Streptophyta; class Pinopsida; order Pinales; family Pinaceae; genus Picea; species Picea mariana. The sequence goes on from JASDQU010688963.1 coordinate 35,030, forward strand.
TCCATTTTTTGGTGGTTTTTCAACACATGGTTTTTTCCGATGGTTTTCTAATTCCGGTTAAGGAATTAGGGTTGTTTACTAATACATGTCAATGGATTAAGGGTTTGTATTATGAGATATCCTATATGTATATTGTATTGTACACAATGAACAATGTGATGAATATAATATTAGAGGTGCGGCTCTAAACAAGTTGTTGGTTTTCCCAGTTTGGGTTTCCAGGGTAAAAATCTTTGTGTAATGTGCGTGTGTGTGTGTGCCATTGTATAATTTCTATTTTATTAAGAATATGTTTGTAGTAATTAATTGTACAAGTTTAAAATCTGAATTTTCATGTTTAATTTTTGGAATCTCTCCAAAAAGTTCATCTTAGTTTGGATCTCATTCACCAAATTGAACTCGGATCTTTAAAAATCACCATTTTGAACTTTCTGGAAAATTCAAGAAGAAATGGTCAGTGACCCTCACTATCACCTCTATAGATATTTTCATTATGGATAAAACCTTAAATGTTATCTCAATCTAAGTTATTTTCTCAGTTTATGGACAAAATAAGAAAATGTGATTCAGATTGTGAAAGGAATGAAATGGAAAATAAACAAGAAAATGGGACAAAATAAAGTAAAGAGAATAATATGACATGAAATCAACTCTTTATTAAATGGAAAAATCCTCATAAATATATCATGAATGGATTTCCTCCTTTAAAAATGAGAGACCCATATATATAGTACATGCAGTAACCTCAGAGGAGTCATGCCTTTTCATTATTTCATTGTTATTTGTTTTATTTTTCAAATACCAAAGGTTACAAAAAAAACCATGGGTGAATTCCATGGGTTGAAAAAACCACACACATGAATTTTCTCCACTTATTAATATTTATTATTATTATTTTTATCCATCCCAAAACTATGGTGTATACCACGGTTTACCAAAACCATGGGCTCCATGGGCTCGTAAATTACCAACAATAAAAATAAACAATTACCATGATGATTCGGTGAAAGAGGTGGATGGTGACTTATTTCCAATTGGATTATTCCTCTATCCTTAGGAAGCAATGGTCCCCATTGTACCAAGTGCTCTCAACATATGGGGAAACGTTTTCTGAATTTGGATCCTAGTGAGTCACTTTCCTTGGTGAAGAATCCACCCTACTTTAATGACCCGATAAAGATGTATGTTCTATTGGTGGGTTCCTTTCATATGTGTATCCATGATTCGATCAACTATATTCCACTCAAGGAAGTCAAAGTTGAGTTTTGTAGGGGCCAAGTACTGAACTACATTTGAGGTTTCTAGTAGAGGTGTAAAATATGGGTGAAGGATCTCCATATTAAAGATTGGATGCAAGCCAATGAATGGGGGAATACTTAGTTCAAAATAATTGTCACCTACATCCTTGGTGATGGTGTAAGACCCATATAAAAGTGGTTGAAGATTCTAATGGGGTTCTAGAAGGTGCTCTTTATACAAATGTAACCAAACCTTATAACCAACTTGAAACTTGTGTGGAACCCAATGTTGGTTATGTCGCTATGTGTACTTTGCATGGGATTTCTGCATGATGTCATGGACTTGTTGGAAGATGTGATGAATCCTTTCAACAAATTTGGTTGCACAATCTACCTCGAGCTCACTCTTTATTTCTTGATTCTCTTGATGGGAACATCTATAGATTGGACCATGGGGTAAGGGAGCACTGAGTAGAAAGTCAATGGACCACTTGACTTGGCAATGAAAAAAAAAGCGAAAATATATTTGTGCTCCTATAAAATATTATTGACCTACTTCTGTTGTATAGAAAAGTCTTGAGCAAAGATTGTAGTGGTCATAGTGACCTTTTGTTCACCTTCTAACTGGATTGTGAAGAGGATAAAATTTGTTTTCTGAGAGATTAATTTATAGCATTGTTTTTCTTATATCGATGAAATGGAAGTATTACGAACTACCTCTGGTACTTTGTAGAGATGACCCTCCAAAGTGACAATGGCACTACAAGGTTGAGACTCATAAACAATGTGATGTATCCACATATATAGATGTACCAAAAGAACATCACAAATTTTGAGTGGGGAAACATCACACAGTACCCGATCTTTGAAGGGCTTGATGCCATAGGACAGGAGACATTGTTGGTTGATGTGAAGGTCTCATCCCTAGCTCAACCATTCGATGATGTATGGTTGGGGGTGTGGCATTGTCGACACATTCATTCTTTTGAAAAACGTAGTTGAGATCATGTTCTTCTAATTCCCACTGTCAATAATGAAATACAGTGGGGTCCCCTTCACTCACATCTATGAGTGGAAGAGGCACTCCCCCTCCTTATGATCCTATGTTTCTTTTGGTTGGATTGTTGTGGTCGTGATGGTAGAAGTTTTTGCATCGATGATCAATTTCCTTTTATTGTGCTTCAAATAAGAGTCTAATTAAGGTTCTGATTATTTTTCTATGAGATCATCCACCAATGACCGTTTCGAGTGACATTGATCGACGTTATGCCAGAGGATTTTGTGGAACTTGCACTATTAGAAAAACATGATCGCGGAGCAATAAAATAAAAACAAATGCAGAAATAAAACAAAAAATATACATAATACAATAGAGACATAGATATATGTGGTTCACCCAGTGTGGGCTACGTCCACTAGAGAAATTGCCAGTTCCTTCATTTTTACTATCCAGCAAATGAAGGGATACAACCTACAACACACCCGTTGTAACTTACTCTTCTTTCTCTCACAATATCCTCTCTCAAAATACAATATTCACAATGATACATAACCACAATACATTTCCCTCATAAAAGAGGGTTTCCTTCTAGGGAAAAAAACCTAACATAACTTCTACCTTCAGATCTGCAACCTTATAATGAACGGTCTAGATTTACTATGAAATTATAATATACATTTACAAGGAAATTTTTCCTTCGGTGGATTTGTCCCCGAACCCCCGCCGAGGGCCTGCTTGTCCTCAGAACCCTTAGCTGGGGGGATGAGCCCCCCCTGCAATCCCCCCATGTGGAGGGGTGTACATTATTCCAGGGTGTATAGTCTTTATGGGGTATAAACATGGTTGAAAACAAATTCCTATGAAACAAGAAGATAATCATGATCCACAACCAACAATATCCCACTTGGAGACTGATCACAACAACTCCACTATTGTTGTACCTATTGGACTATACTCCACCTTTGACTTGGAAAAATTCTCATCTTCACTTTCATACTTGAATACCAACTGAAACTAAGCAAGAACACATTTTCTCCCTAGTTACTCCCTTTGTTAACATGTTTGCGGGATTCTGGCTAGTGTGTAACTTTTCCAACTTTAAATGTCCATCTTCCAAGATGGATTGTATGAAATGGTACTGTTGGTCCCCGGTTTTGACCATGCTCTTTGCCTATATTATATACCATCGACCTCCATTCATATGCCAGTACCACCCTTTTGACCTCATTTTGACATACGTAACATCTCTCTACCATGCAAAAGGGGTCACCTAAGGTATCTTTGCATTTCAAACTATTTTTATGCACTTTAATGCTTTGAATTGATAATGTGACTAATATCACTTGGGTTAGGTACCACCGCTAGTTTTGGAACAGGATTCCGGTACCAGGTACCAACTCGCACCCGTGGAGGTACCAGTGGAGCCGTTCGAGATCTATGCATGATGATGTGCGTTATGGTTCGAATGAAGAGCAGGAAGGTTCATAGGCCAGCTGGAATCATCGCCACAGAGTGCTCGAGAGTATAATGATCAACCTG